>UZAN01040032.1:63208-80107 GCA_900618425.1 Echinostoma caproni | reverse complement strand
AAATATTGACCGTCACTGTGGTGATACTGCCCCACAAAAAACACAAAAGCACTCTACTGCCACTCCTACAATCCCAAACGACATGGTTGATTGTCTTCAAATGATAGAACACTATACTTTTGGTACTCTCTCTCTCGCTCTGTTTTCCCGCCACATTCTTACGAAACACAAAAACACAAAAATATGTTTCATGCACAATAATGTGTGCAAAAACCAACAAATACACCCGCGTTAGTTTACCGGTATTCACTGTGCCATATTATCAGCATTGTCAAGTCGTGGTGTTCTGTTCTAAACGATAAAATGTCAGTGTCAGTGTTTTTATTTATTGTTGAGCAGTTCAGCAAAAGATGCCACTAAGTAGACTTAAACTTCAACAATATCGTACACACTCGTCAGACGAAAACACAAACATTGAACAGAGAAGAATATTACTTTTTTGAGATTTTCAGCCACTAGTCCTAACCTAACTGAAACCTTGTAATTGACCAAGTGCATTTCGGAAAGAGAGCCATCATTTGCTCAAAACAATTTATCCAGGAGGGGGGGGAAGACCAGCGCAGTCACCGAAAGCTTCCACAATCCACATACAAGTTGCAAGCAAGTTGCGTCTAATCGGACAAGAACTGGAGAAGCCAATTGTGTGAATGTGTGTGTGTGTGTGTGACGCATTTCACACCCCCGAAAGCACCACAACGCTGCAATCAAACTGTGATGCGTCATCCGTGCGATCAATCTTTGTCCAAGGCATCACATAAGTTGGAGCATGTGAAACCATGGGACTATTTAAAATTTGTCAGTCAAGTTAGAGCAAATGGAGGTTGACAACCGCCATCTAGCTAGTACAAATCATCTGTCACAAGTATCAACTGAATAACTGCATACCGATTGCAGTTGGCCCAGACCATACGCGTTAGGATTATCCAAAATGAAAGCGGAACTATTGATTCCCTTTGATAGTCAACCTGTTAATCCAGTGGTTTAAAGGATTACGACTAATAAACTAACTGGGTACATTTATCAAATGAAGCGTTTGATCATAGAAAGCTTTGAACAAACAGTTCCATTGACTGAATGACGCCTACTTTACAAAGTCACCTAAGATATAGATAAGTAATAGGTAAACCTCACGGGGAAAGCAAAACAGAGGTATTCTTCCGACTGGAGACGAATAGCAACTAGCGACAGATGGACTTAAAACAAGTGATTTCGTCAGATGGAACGCACCTTCATTCAGTGTGATGCAAAGCAGCTTCGGATTTGAAAATATATGCATTATGGTATCTATTGGCTTTTTGTTGAAGAAAAAAACGAAATACCGAAACCGACAAACACGTTTTGTTATTGTAGTGAATAGCACGGAGTTGAGTGCTCAATAACTCATTTTACGAGTGTCACCGGGAAGAACATAAACGACTGGGATAGAGAAAACCGGTAGAGATCAACGTGTTGTGTCGATTATTGTGATTCACTATTGTATTTCAATACAGATATACTCTACCGCACACTTCTGTCGTTTTTCACCGCTCTATGTGCCGTCTATCGATCAAACACCAAATTTCGAAGTCCAAGCACCATTTAGGTGAACTGCATCAATTTGAGACCCACATCCCACAAACTGCACAAATTGTTTACAAGAATACAAAAGTCAGAACTCATACACAAAGAGGAAGAGTGCTTGTGGGATTTACAACATTTTTGTCATCGTGAATCTGTGGATGCGGGATGTTACGTATTGATAATCTGAGTCTGTTTCCACAAATGAACAGCCTGGTATAACCTTGATCTCAACTAACTGAGTAAATGTGTTTTACAAAAGACACAAATGGAAAATAACGCATCTAGTCAATTTACTATCATGTGCGCCACAGGTTCCTATTGAAACTACACAATTGTAAACTATTTGATAACAAATTTTGAGTACAAAGGGTGCACGGTCAGTCGTTTGCCCGAACAAATCTGTGAACACCACCTCGCATGACTAAATACGGGAACGATCAGGTGCAGTGGTTTCACACCTAACGATCGGTTGACCTAACAATTATGTTACCATTGAGAATCTCACGTGCAGGTCTAAGATGAAATTATCCCCATCTAACCCATACGGTCATTTTCCCTTTTCCGAAACAATTGATTGATTTTTTCATCTTTGAATATAGCTACATACATGAATAGCGTGATATTCATTGTGATATATTTGGCATGAATACGAATCAGTGAAAACCAGTTGGTTAGCCACTCCTAGTTGAGTTTGTTTTGCTACAAAGACCACACCTGTAACTGTGAATTTGTTGCTACCATACCGTTTTTCTGAACCAACACTCGCCACAGTTATGCATATTTGTGTTCTTGGGAGCAGTTACACTTAATTTTCGAGCAACAATACTATTGAACTTAAGCCCTATCGCAGTCCGTTCGACTTGTGTTTTCAATTTGGCATTTGCTACCCTGCCTTTTAGGTCGTGGTTTCTGTGAACAATTCATTGAATTAGTAATATACTACCTCTGATAGACTAATTCCATTTCCGAAGTTCACAAATTACTCCGAATGTGACATCATCCATGTCCGAGTAACCTGTGTTTTTTCGTTTGTTTGCTCAACATGGGAAACCGAGATTCTTGTAAATGCCAAGAGTATTTTTGTTTTCAAAGACTTACTCGGAGCGTTATACTACACGGAAGCGTAGGCTCCGTGATCTCGAAATTTTCTACAATTCAGCCACATGGCAATATTTTTTATTTGTAACAGTTAATCACTGAATAATACGAATTAGGCTTGTGAACATTATCCGCAACATGTCTATTAAAACATTTTTAGTCAGTAATTTAACATCAACGACCGACATTTCCGTACTACTATATGATATTGGCACACACCCACACCATCGAGATGATTGAGGATACATGTTGGGGTATACCAGCAAGTATCAGGTGATGAAAGTCTGTTATTGATTTTATGAGTGATTGAGTTGTTCCAGTCCTGTCAAATCAAAGGAAAGCTGTTATCATACATTTTAAAGTAACAAGCTTCGATTGTTCAGATCCATCGGACACTGATGATGGTCTTGAGTGTGGGTTTGACTGCTTCGTAGATCAATAATGCCCCATTACAGTTAGAATATATTCAAATCCGATAGAATTTTTCGTGCTGACTGACAAATAACACTGGACAGCAGTCTCCTGTCCTGTTTGGGACTCGTCAGTAGTGCGCGTACTGTGCCAGGATTCGAACCGCGTACATTTTGTTTGCAAAATAGTTGAGCACACACAATCAGCTTGCCCAGTTTGAACAAGGGCAGCATAATTCATCAGTTTATGGCAAGCAAAGTATCTTTCAATGAATCATGCTCACGGTGAATTTTCCAATTGTCAACCGATCTTTTGCCTATGACATCAGTAAGATGGATGAAAACATTTCAGTCATTTTTCCTAAACAAGATCATTTAAACTATGTGAATGAATTAACATTACAGCCACGAAAATGCCGCACGTTACAAATCTACTTGAACATGAAACAAGAAAATTTCTCCCTCGCTCGATAGTATAATATAGGTACGTAATCTGTTGGGGTTACCAACTGAAACCCTCCGTCACACAATATAATCGTATGCAGTTCGAATGATATAGACGGGAGTTGGTAAAAGCTAATTTTCGGAGCTCTGTGTCAGGATGGAACAAAATCGATGGATGCTTTTTCGTACGAAAGCGCTTTAATACATTGATTGTAACGTAATTGTTGTTCTTTATCTACGTCTGCAAAAATTACAAATGTAGCGTATGGATAACTTTGTGTCATCTGATCATACATGAATGCTCATCTCGTTCAGTTCGAATCAGTGTGAAATCAATTTAATCCAGTACGATTGTACATGAAACCTTCTTGCTCTTAGCTCAGAAGTTTTGAGCTCGAATCTTTTGAATAGACACATCCTTTTCGCATTCAGGCAAAGGGTTTGAAACCATTTCTGTGTTAAAACGGTTTAAAAAGCACCAATTCGAGGTGTGTAACCAAGCGTCCAGTAATGAACCTCGCCGATTGATCTGTAAACCTTTGGGTGAGATTTATGCTCCTGATGGACAGTTAACAAACATAAATTGGTTTCCGTGTGCAAAACGGATAGTTACTAATGACAATTTGCGAAATCCCAGCTTGTTTGTATCCCTGTGGGTATGGTGTTGATACGCTGCTTGATTTTTAAATACGTCATAGCCTCCCCGAACCGAACACCGAGCACACTGTGTAGGTGATTAACAGGATCTCACGAGTTGTTTTGCGTATAATGTTTCCACATTTTGTGTAATTGGAAATCTGATTGGAACATAGTCAATCACTCGCCTATTACCTCAGCATGTGTGTCTGCGAGCAAGCTGGTTGACTGGAACTAAACAGCTTAGTTCACAATGTGAGTGTTTGCATGTACAGGCGTCTTTGAAAGACTTTCCATACTGACCCGCTGAGTTTGTCACAAACAGCGATTAAGCTAATGCCGATCTTATCGATACGTCTTTCTACAAAGGAACCGCGCGTTTGTCGTAACCATGACTACGGGTTTTATGTTGCATGCCACTTGGAATCGGCAATAACTAATGTCCGTATTTTGAGGAGCACAAATATTCTTTCTTATAACTACTAAAGTCAGGAAAATAGCACCAAAAGGTTGTCCGTTTTTGTGGATCACAAAACTCTATCATCACGAATAGGGGAAAAGTGCTCCGCGTTCATCTAGGTTATCTCCAAAATCTAATAACATTTGCAGTCATGGACTTTATAGCCTGTACAACGTACCATCATACAAACGTCTCGAAATTGGTGTTTCTCGCGTTGCACATTTTTTAATCACTTACTGCAAAGCATTTAAATCATTTACAGTCTCCAATGAGATGTAAAATCAACCCAAAAATCGCAATGCCACTTATTTAGTGACCTTAGAATTTGACTGTTCTGGAAGATATTGTTTTTTGGTATATATGACTGTTTATTATTACTATAACATATCATTGCAGTCAATCTTCTGCCATGTGGCATCCCAAGGGGATTCGAAACATTGAGGAAATTCCAGGAACTGCGAAATAACGGGGTATGCGGTAGTAGATGCAACTGAGTAGTATAAAAATCGGTTGAAAGTTTTGTGACAAAATAAACCGGATTGATGAAAAGTAGGTTTATCCTGTTAGGTGTCCCCAATATTTATAATTATAAACTGTTTATTTATAACGGAATTTAGATCTGCCGTCCTGCGTATCCTATATGCATCAATGAGATTTAAATCCTTTATGACGCCCTCAGCTTAATATCGGTACATATTGTATGCGGTATTCAGCCCCTTTTCAGTTCTATATGTCCCCAAAATGCCTACCTTTCAGTGGAATTTTTTCTGAATCATTTATACAATGTTAATTCCATATATTTCTCCATTTCGTTGCAATGTTAGGCTAACCACAGAATTACTTACATAACGTCCACCATAATAAACAACTGTTTTAGCTATAAAAATCACATCAGTGTTAACCCATTCAAGGAAAACAAAAGTGAACCAGTTCGACTACAGCGAGAAGGAAATAACATCTAAAATGAGTGAACTATCTGTTACGGGGTATACTGAGAACATTGACTTCCTTGTCATATTCAAACTGATTGTTCGCTGTGCAATCTATTCATGATTTTCCGTTGAAAAATGTGTCATTAGTGTCTATAGACATTTATTCGTTCATTCGCGTCTGTTGTTACCAGTGCATGTTCAAACCGATTGATGCACTCATCATGACCGTTGTTGGTCAGACTAAGTTCAACACGTGGTGCCGTGGTGCATGATTCGTAAATCATCACGTTTCCAATTTAAGATAACCGAGTATCAACTGAATATAACATGCTGCTATGTGGATTGTACTATAGTCTGATTACGCCATCGTTTCACATTGTCTGGTACTTTTTGTGATAATCTTGTTGTCGTATGTAGTCCATCCGTGGGATGAAGGCACGCCTGCTGTACAGCCGACGTTCACCGGGTATGCTAAAGATTCACGGTTGTAGAAAAGGTTGGGGTGTCTCGTTCGGGTTAGGTGGGCAAGCACCAGGTCTCATGTTATGCTGACCAATCCGACCGATCGATAAACGGACCCAATCGATCATGTGATTGTTTGTCCGGCATAGGAGGAAGATAAGTTCTGAATGCGGTGCTGCTTAAGTTGGTTGAGAATGACCACAGGAGAATCGGTTGTGGAACGATGCACCGTGTGTGGGAGATTCAGTCCAAGCGATGACACTGGGCCAACGTGTGATTCGTCTAAGATACATGCACTATGTTTAAGCGGGTTCTCGAGCGAATTTTCCCGGGCAGGCGTGAGACGGGATTTTAAGGGGAAGAAATTCACTCCGGTTCAAACTACAGAAAGCCATAGACGCCAGCCTACAGGTATTACGGCAAATCTAAAGCAGTTAACGATTCATAAACTGAAAATGCATCGCACGAACTGCCCTTAGACCATGTTTACGGTGACCTTTGGCAAGTGACCTGTCTAATTTCGTCGGTGTGACTGAGAGTATCGTTCATTCATTCACACAGGCGTGTCCGCGCGATGGTGTTTATTGATCGCTCGGATCTGATATCTCACTGCACTCACCCACTTACCAGTCAATTGTGAATATCGTCCACCCGTTTACACGTTAGTGCGCATCCACAGACTGAATGACCACTGTAGCAAAACAGACAACATTCGAGCGCCCCACAGAATTGCAAACGAAACTTTGCAGATTATAAACATGTATTTTTAGCAAACTCATAAATCGTTATTTGTTTCAGTTAGTCTCTGCTTTGGAAATGAATAAACGCGCTGTTTAAATCAATTTTACACTCCAATAATCGACCCAAACTCCGAGTATTAGCCAAACAATAACTTCAGCGCCTCTCTGATTGAGATAACTTCCGGCGCATTCACTGCCTCACATTCATCTTCTTATTTGCGCTGCTTAGCTTGATTGGAAAAGAATTCATCTAATGAATAAAAACGAGACTTCATACACAAATTTAAAAAATCCCATTTCTTCATCATCAAATTGCAAACAGGCGATTTCTTCTTCACAAAGACGGTTATCAATAGACTAATAATGAGTAAAGTCCTCGATCAAATTGCATTTATCCTCTGGTGGCTGCATCAACGGCTGAATCAATGTGGAGTTGAACCCTGCTCTCATAAAAGCGTTGATCAGTACATCTACATTGAAAATATCACAGCCACCATATCCTTGTATCAACTGTGGTAACCCCGCTCGAAACTCCTCCACTGCATCACGTGGTACCGCTAAACGTTCCCCACACACCTATACAGTAAGACACATGAGTTACTTGTTTCTTACTTTATACGATTGACTACGATATTTGTCTGACCAAGAGCGAAACCAACCTTTTGAAGCCTTGAAGTCATTGTGATGCAATGTTTGTGCTAGACGGATTGCCTTCTTACGTACGATGCTCTCCACCACTGGGAGCTCTCCGTGCTTTCTCCTCATAGCGTCAAACCAAGCAAACCTTGAGTCATTCACTGCCTTGAACTTTTCGTTGGTTTTAAGGTAGCACCTTTCCTCAGATTCTCCGGCGTTTAAAAATTCCGCCATAGTCATTCGATGGGATACAACATTGTAGACAGTTTTACGTGAAATTCCAAGTGACTTGTCTATGGAGTTGCACCTTGCTAGTTCAGCATTTCCAACACGTTCTGTTTCTCTCTGATCGATAGGCGCTTGCCCGTTTTGACATCAAATGACACCGTCTCCGATCAGTTTCATCGATGTGACCTTTTCGAAAGTATTATTCAATCAGTGAGTAGTGCCATGAACGCGTCACACTAGGTGAAACACCATTGGTTGAGTGTGACATTTCAGAGTGGATGGTCGTCCCGAGCATCGGTCAACGATCAGGTGAATGCGTATCAGAAACTGCGACACACTGGNAAATCGCATAGTCAGACACTACGCTATTAAGCATACGATTGGTTTGGGTTTTCGAAAGACTGCGAAGATATTGGAAAATACGACTTCTCAGGGGTGCGACGTAGGAGGAAATTGACTGTATTATTAATTATCAGTATTATTCGTCATCATTATTATTATCATCTGTTATGTATTATTATTTCTCAAATCACTTTGGAATCCAACAAATATGCACAGTTACACACTTGAACAGCTTTGAGCATTTGCTCTTTAAGTCCTGCATCCTACCGGTTGTCTATTGTTATCATTTAACATACGATTCTACACCCTTAGATATGGGTAACCATTGAAAGCATCGAACTTAATTTAGAGCTCTAAATCTATGTTAGAGAGGCTCTATTGTTATGATTCCAGAAGACCGGTACTGGCTTGAGAAGATCGCGTTAGGGATACGGGACACGGTTTGGCAACGAAACACGAGGCAGATACCGGTCAGTTCCGTGATTGGCGGGGTTGAAGATAAACGTGCAAAACAAAGCAAACAAAACACCATGAACCCCCGGAGTTTCAAATACTCACGATAACCATTACTGTCGCTGTTTCCAAGTAGTCTTGGGTTTGTTGAGTTTTTTTAAATGAATAATTAAACGTGGTGTATCTGTCACCAGTTTCTCACCAATGTGACCTAAGAGAGCCCTGTTGCGGACGTTGCACCATAGAGCGAGTTAAATACGTATAAAGGACCCAATGCTAAACAAACAAGAGTATATATATAGTATGTAGTATATATAGTATGTATATATAGCACAGTATGGGAAAATGGTTGTGTTGATTTAACTGTTTGCTTTCGTAATCAGACTCAAGCATCTATTCATCGGGTGCCTAGAAAGAGGAGTCAGCAATGTAGTTTGTCACACAACGTATAAAAACGCTTTAAAAAGAACCAACTATGCCACGACATTACATCTCCATTCGATCGCATGGCATCTCCCTCTGTCCCAATTCCAGCATAGCCATGCAGTCCAGTCTACCTAACATTACACTTAGGTCTTCTGTTACAGCTGCAATGCAGTACATTATTAGTAATAGTGGTACATTAGGAGAACTGACCGATCGCTGTCATCTATTACTGGCCAAACACAGCCCGAATTACGTCCGTTGAATCAATGCATCCACCTGCACTAAGTATTCCGACTGTATCACGTAGACCGACCTCGAACACCACACACCTCGTGGGTGGAAACGGCCACAAGATGAGCCCTGTGAGTGCGTTCTTGGTTTTGTTACGTCATCGCGACAAGCAACGACTAAAGATGACCCGAGGCATCATCGATCACTCACACCAAAACGCCACTTTGTTTGTCTAAAAGTGTATAATCTGGCTGTAGCCAATCACGTTCATCACACACACGTACACAAACCTACGAGAATACACATACGTAAAATGACTTCTAACTAATTTTCTCAGTTCGTATCATTTATCTATCTGGATTATTATTATACATTCCTCGATCGATGAGAATACGCAACAGAAATTCATCCCGCACCACTTTTTGTTTGCTTTACCTGTGCAAATTAAATCGTAAATAGTCTAATCCTGGAGTTTTGATTGGTCGCCGTTACACGCCAGTGATTTCGGTATCAGGTGCGAAAAAGCCATAGAAGCGTTTGCAAGCAGAAAACGAGAATCCGTTAGGCATTTTGAAATTTTGCTTTCTATGGAGAAATGTCACTCAGATGGATTTTTATCGTATCTGCCAACGAGGCAGTGGTATATTCAAACGGTTATCTCATTTTTGAAAAATAAGATTGAACAACCTAAAAAATAGTCGTATTAAAATATCCACAAAGTGGTCTGTGTTCGCGGCTATGATTGATTGATTCCCATTGTGTCCGTCTTAGAGGGCATTTTACTGGGTCTCCCGATTCAACACTACGAAGCAACAGAATACCCTCGTGGCCGTAGGGGCGGGCCATGTTTGAGTGTAACGAAATCAACACGCGGGTATTTTAAAAGAAGACTAGACTGCGCAGCACAACGCACATTTCTGAAATCTGTATGGGGTTAATTGGAGACACCGTTGGGGAATTGATCTTGACGATCTCAATAATGATGATCTAACGGTTTCCGCGAATTAGAAAAAACTTGTGTTGTTTGTGTTAGGTCAGGCCGATGGGTTAGGAGCCAAACTACTGATCTATCGAGAACAACATCCAATTTCACGTCTCCGTATGCAAGGTGATTTCACTGCGCCACCATGGTCGGTTTCTTTATTTCCTCGGAAACAAACCACTGCCGCACTTGGGTGTTATAGTCCACGAAGACCTGAGCTCTTCTGTTGACTGTGCCAGAGTGTCATCAGCAGCACTCAGCACATGTCGGTCTATTGAAGCGTTTTTATGTCATTTTGAACAATCTTTATTCCCATGTCTGCTGTCATCATACATCCGGCCGCATATTCAGTATACCATCTAAACCTGGAATCTATAGTTAAAACGTGATCATAAGATTTTAGCGCGTCCACAAAGGTTNNCAAAGGTTCGCCTCAAAAATGGTCACAGGACTGACTCTATTATGATTCATACATGGGGGAGACTGCAGTCATTGGGTCTATACCCTGATCTGTATCGTCGGATTCAGGGAGACTTGAATTTACTGTACCAAATATTACACAACCCAAACCATCCTTGTCGCCCACTTTTGACGTTGTCATCAAACGTTCATCGACGGGGACATCCATTCAAGTTACTACTACACAAATCTCGACTGGACTGTCGACGTCATGCGTTTGCCGTCAGAGTGTGCACTATCTGGAATTCATTACCATCTCATTTCGTTTGTGCCAAGACGATTGATTCTTTCAAGGTGAAACTAGACGAATCATTAACACACAATGCATCTCAACATCCATGAGCACACATAACACAAACGAATAAACACTCTATGGGTGAATAAAATCATCTGCTGGTAAGTAAAGCCCATCAGAAGACATTGATTTTAAAACTTGTACTAGTGACACTATTGACTAAACGTTGGATAACTTTGCTTTAATGGATTTAGAAAAAACAAATCTTAGGATAAAAACACCGATTGAAAAACAGTGAATTATTTTCTGACTTGGCCGGAATTACGGAGAACTGATTTTACGTTCGTTCTAAAGGCTATTTGGAAACGGGCAATGTGATTAGCAATCAATTCGGTTTTCCATGCAGATGTTCATCTGTTGTATTTTTTCTGAGAGTTATTAGTTGAATAACAAAAGTAACACCAATTAAATCTGCAATTTGAGCATTTTTGTGTATGTTTCATTGACTGTGGCAAATCATCTACCGCTTCAAATCACTCCGAAGCTGCAACGCAACACTAATTCTCTTGATATAGCGCCTGTTTCAATACACTAATAATGTTCTCCATTCACAACCCCGGTAAACGCACCAGGGTGTTTGCCGGAATTTGTATCCTCACGTTTGTTCGATCTATCGATTGACTGACTGATTGCTTTGAACATGACATTTTTCAGTGTAATCGCCTAGTATGACGTAATCATTTACTTGAGCTTCTGTTATCGCTACCTTGCACAAAATTAGAATGACATGATTTGGGAAAACGGGAATCGTTTTGACACGTGCTGTGATCGGATTGGTTCCGTCAAAACTGATGGGGACACTCTACCGACTTCAAAAAGCCGCTTATTCTGAAACAAGGTTTCAGGTCATGTAGAGGACGATTAATTACTGAATAATGGCCCATCAACGACGATCGGCTCTGTGTCGATCGGCCAGACGCGGCCCGGTTACCAGTTCGCCGGTTTGATGCCAGTTGCACAACCAACCGCTCCCCCCCCTCTCTCTCTCACATACACCTGCATACTAATACAGAACATCAAATCTCGCCACACCAAAAACTGCTCACAGACTAATCTCCCATATTCGATGACGTCATCCTCAGCTCATTGACCTCTTATTTCATTCGCCCTCATGTATTACCTCTCACACACACACAAACACACACACTAACTCAATTGTTCCTCACCCTATACCAATCAAAAACACCTCCATTTGACACGGTTTCTCTCACAGTTTCTTGTTTAATGTTTGCTTGTTAACTGACATAAAAAATGCCTTCCCAGAGTTTCGAAACGCCGTCAATTGAGAATTATTTGCTTTTTGGTTATCTCTCGTTGTGGCTTATCCTAACTCTCTTAAAAGGTTATATACTACTATACATAATACTATAAACATAACGCAAAATTTTTTCCAAAAAAATCCATTCCAAATTTGGATCTGATGCCGTGATGGGGAAATTCTTTGTGTCCAAATCATTATCGATAATTGTTCAGACATGAGACAATAAATTTATTCGGTAAATAGAAATGTACTGAAGTTATGCAGTTAAAATTTCATTTTTTGTTATGGCACCCTACTAGGATAAAAATTCCCTTGTGACGAAGAGTTGCTTACAATCTGAATTCATTTCAGGGACATGCAAAAATCGTTATTACACCTCCTCCTGTACCATCGTCAATGCTACGCGATTATGAAAATGGCACGAAACAGATACTGGTATATATGCAACTAAAGCTTCGGAGGTGATCCAGTCAAAACATTACCCTAATGAGGCATATCTTTATCACACACGAACTCTCACCGCATTTCGACACGGAGTCATGTGACAAGATAATTTTTGAATAGATGGTTTTCAGAACACCACGTGATCTACCGAACTCTCGTTCTACTCACGAAAGACAAGTGATCCCCAAACACTACTAATCAAATGATGTTTATCGGGAATGTTTTTAACCTATCAGCATAGGTTCGACAAACGTTGTAAACAATTAAGAACGCAGTTTCGATTCACAGGCCTAAGTGCTGCATTTTTTAATGATCAACCGAATCCACGTACTTGAAATGTACATGAAAGATATTATTGAAAGGAATCGTGAATTTCGGCAAGTGTTTTCACGGAATATGAATCCTTTTATTTGTGTTGCTTCTAGGAAGTTTCTCGTCTATACCGAAGGATATCAATCAAAAAACTGTTCATGTCATTCCCTGGTGGTAATAAAGTATATTAATTGAATAGCTTTTGCTTTGCTGTGTGCACTATTATGCACATTAGGTTTTGCGTGTTTGTAAAGTACGATCATGTGATCATTTAAAATGGAACTTTAGCACTGGCAGTCCCAGAACCGGTATCTGACGACAATGTCGTTTATGTCTTTTGTTTTGTGAAACGTGCTTGAAACCCTTTATGCAAATGTGGAAGACTCGGGAAACTGGTACGTAAGGTAATAATTGGTTTTGATTTTTCAGTGTAATCAGCGCATTAGTGAATTGTCTTCACTTCTCCTTTTCTCGGGTGAGAGGTTTAGTTCATTGTATTTTCAGGAAGGTGAACCTATAAACTGGGGATTGTGACCAACTCTCATTTTTTGATCAATTACTGTAATATTTGTTGTCATTGGAAACAGCTGCAATTGTAAAAAAAGGCTGTAGTCTAAGAGAAATGAATAGTGTGCGTGTGTCTGTGCGTGTGAGTGGGGGGATGTTTGTTACATAACTAGTCAAGTCATCTTCGGTCGTTTTGACCACGGAGTTGAATAAAACTCATTCGCCTTACAAGTAAATGATACATAGATTCGCTTCCGCATTATCACCAATACCTAAGTCTTTGCAAAAAATGCATACCGAGAGTAACTATGTGGAGTAGGGAATCATTTTCCATTTCCCTTGCTACTCGAATTACATTTAGGTTGAAAAGACATTTTTTTGTTAATCTTGGTAATTGTTTGTTCACGAATTTCACCTTTCTATCCAATGGAAAACCGACTCCGGTCTGTGTTGCAGGAGACACATTCAAAACCGGGTTTGCTTTTTTTAACCCAATTACCATACCCAAATAAACTGGCTGGCTATCTGAAAAAATCGTTTGTTACTCCAATTTCAGCCTATTGTTTCGACCAATGAGAGGGCTATTGAATGACCATATTTTTTTCAAACAACTTAATATTCTATACCGGAACGAATTGCATTAACACGCTCGGTTGTGGAACATACCCAAAATGTTTCCCAAAAATAAATGACTTTTTTTTAAATCGTTCCGCAACACCGGAGAGAATCGTCTTGCCTCAGTTTCCCGGGGCATGATTGGAAGATAATGTAATAATTATTCACTACAACAGTCAACTTGTTTAAATTACAAGTTCCATTTCCAGTTCCCAATTTTAAACCTAATTTCCATGGCTACTTTACACCGGGTTGAGCGAGGAACGGGTACAAACCGCGGTCCCTCATTCACTCTCTTTCGACTACCATCACTCTGTGTCAGTGCCCACCAGAAACCGGTTTGAACACATTGGCTCAGTTCGGTCACATTGCACATGCGTGACGCAAGCAAGATTGTTTTATTCTTTTCAAACAAGGCATTTTCCCAAATGTACGGAATTATGGTTGAACTGGAATTAGAGTGAAGGCTGCCGTCTCGGACAGGACAAAATTCATCTAGGTTGATGGTTGCAAGTCTTTCAAAAATCCTCGAATTCCATAATATCTCTATTGTAGGAGTAACTAATTATTTTGAAAAAAGTTACAACGTAACCGTTGTTGAAACAATAGTAATCATTTCGTAAATAAACCTCGTCAACACGTTGCGCATAGTATGTTCTTTCATTCCCAGGAACTGTCACCACTAGCTCGCCTTGTCTCGTTTCAGTCAAACCAGTTTTCGGTGTCTATAGTTGTCTATAGTTTGATAGTTTCACTAATCCGATTACCACATACGTGTATCCGCAGTGTCGTTTCACCTTCGTGAACAGTGAATTTTGTTTGTTCAACGTGATAAGAACTATTGCACTTTGAAATTGTGGAAATTTCAGTAGCTTCGGTGGGATTCGTACCCACGCCACTTACGCTTTTTGTGCAGCGCACGCTCTACCAGTTACCAGGTACGGGGCCACACTGATAGCACACCGATCTTTTCACATTCGAATCACCCGTCCAACTCACCGAGGCATATGACATTCACTGTGTAGTATGTAGGCTGATTGCCATGACAGGTATCCAATTATTCGCGTCTCTCAATGTTGCTGTCAGTTTAAAAAGCGGTTTTAATTATTCTCAAGTTGCCTGAGAGTAAATGTTTACTTACAATACATAGTCCACATCGTTTACTGACATTCATTGTCTAATAAAAGAACCTAAGCATCAATGGTTTTGTGCTCACATAACCATTTCTGTTCGATCCTCTTAAACCAGTCGTAAGTAACGTGACTTATTTTAGGTTTGCCGGTTCGTTCCAACCTAAAGGAATTCGCTCAACGATACAATTGTCACAGCCTGCACGCAAAGCCTCTAAGACGTCAATTCAGATCCCATGTTTATTGCGGAAATACACGTTTGTAACTGTGACAAATAGGTAGCATTAGGTTGATAAAAAGGGGTCTGCCCCCGAAATATCACTCAAAACGTTCATCGGTGAGACGCAAAAACAAGACAAGCGTGAATCAGGTCAAACCGACAGGGAGAAACAGAGACTGCATTCTCGCCCAGAAAGAATTGACGATCCTTTGAAAGGAGACCTTGTTCCCTGGGAGGTACAGAGCTCCAGAGAATAGGTTTCAGCGCTCTGAATTCCATTCCGCCTGTGCGCCGAGCTCTATTACTAACCGAGGTGATATCGTCAGTGCTTGTGAAGGGGCAGTGTTGTGCTTGACCCGTTGGTTTATATATGTGGACATCTTGATTATTAGAACGCTATCAGGAAAACTGAAGACAAAGGTCTACCGCAAGGCAACATATACAGATCAAATCATCCACACAGTCAAAAAAGATGCTGTGTGAATGAACCGTGTTCAGAAGAATCCAAAACTCACTGCAGCACCGATATACTAAAGATGGAAGAAAGAACAATATCTCGTACTTCTTCACAGTGGCTGCACTCGCAACTTCATCAAAAGAACTCTGATCCTAAGAAAGAGAGAAACAACAGACGGCGAATCGGGAAAAAGAACCACCCTGCCATACTTCAAGGACGTTTCAGAAATGACAGCAAGACCGCTCAGATCATTTGGACTCCAAGTCACCCACAAACCTACCACCTGTCCAAGGAGACTTATGTCAAAACCAAAGGAGAAAACAATGGAGAAGGACAAGAGCAGTGTTATCTACAAAATATACTGCAACAACTGCCCCTAAAGCACTATATCGGACAAACTGGGAGAAACCTGTCAACAAGGATCCGTGAACACCAAGCGACAGTCAGGAGACATGATCCACTATCGTTGATTTCCCTTCACGACGATCAAGAAGGACAGTCGTTGGATTTCGAATCAGTGAAAATTGTCGATCAAGCCCGGTCAAAACACGCCAGAGAATTTCTCGAGGCTTCGCACTCTTCACACAACTCACTAAACAGGCACACCGAGCTGGATTACGTGCACACGGCAATGCAATTCTGAAGGATCAAATAACGCAACAGCTTCGAAAACGGTTCCCGTGAAGAACGAAAATAAGAATAAGGAAACGGTGGGTAATGCAGTAACCCGAAGTGATGCACGGCAAATCGGTTTATTCATCACAAATTGCATTACGTTTCCGTGGATCTTACAACCACACTTGAAACAAGTTGAATGCGTACATATACAGCCTAAATGACCGTTTTATTTTCTCTGTGCTTCAACCCAGTTTGAGTAAAATGATGGTTCGCGTAATTCATTTCATTGTCGGTAATCTTGCACAGACCTTTGGTTTTCATTTGCTTAAACTATTTCCGTAATCGTCCGGCAGAAGACTAATCGGCTTCATTGAATTTACGAACGTTAGATAGAATGCTTCATAACGGTGAGGTCATTCAAGAAGGTGATCCAATTGCCATTTTGTTGCCGCTTGTAGATTTACCCATTTCCTATCCGACCACCATATATTTTATTTGGGATTTAAGAGAATCAGCTTGAAATATATATACATATATATAT
>UZAN01040032.1:44003-54920 GCA_900618425.1 Echinostoma caproni | reverse complement strand
AATGAAAATACTGTAGTTTGAATACATTGATAAATTATTTGCTTGCAAAGTACTCCCGCATTATCTACAATACTGGAAGAACTGAAAAAAATAGTCCAAGAAACATAAGTTGGTGCTCGAAAGTTAACCATGAGATGTGCGGCTCGTTGAATAAGCGTCCTGTAGTATCATCATGCCCGAACCGGATGAAACTTTCAGAAGGTTTTTGCATACAATTGAGGCTGAGAGGCAACTTAAACGAGAGGCGCGTAAATCCGATGGCTCCGTTGGTGTCTAGTGGAAGCGCTTTGATGTAAATACAGCTCACTTTGTTGCATACTCAACGAAATTTCTCCACCAAGACATAAACCACGAGGGACGAAACCAACCATTTCAAACTAAGGTGATGGTTGTCTTTGATCACAGTAGAGATCAGTTGCATAAAACCAATCTGGAGGATAATCCGGGATGATTGGCCAATTTCCTCCCACGCTTTCGTTTGGAAAATGCTGGCCTAATTTAAAGTGCAGCTGAGACCACGTAATATAAAGCCGTTATTGAACGCCCAACAAAACATAGCGCGTTTTGATTTTACTGTCAAATTCAAATCGCGTCACCCACCCTTTTTGGCTATGGGTTTATCTCACTGCTGGCCAACGAGTAATTTACAGTCTTGTGAAAGCTGTTCGCCTGAGCCAGTTTTCTAGTAAGAAGTAAATATCCAGCCCTCCTAACAAGTTGCAAGGCAAGTGATCATTGAACCCATTGTTGTTGGTCTTCTGCATATGCCAATATGGACATAGCAAATTTTCTTCACTGATAAGGGAGGCTCTTGATAACTGTCACCTTAAAAATGCATTCGTGGAAGTCATATGTTTAACAAATGAAGGTTGGTATATCAGCTTGCTTTAGGTTGGCGGTAGAAAGCTGTTAGACCTAAATAAATATTATTTTTTCACATTTATGCAGTTTCCAGAGGGGACAAGTTCGATGTCAAATTCGTTCAATCACCGCGCAGCAGCTGGGACTTTAATTTAATCGAAACCTTTTCCCTCTATCAGAAACAAGGATAAATTGGCTAGCTTGCCATTGGTTGCCAGTGGTTAGGGTGTGCGGTGTAGCAGAGGAAACTTCCAAATTTTGTTTTGGCACTCAACGTGGTGGATTCCATGCTAAAGGGACTGCCTCTAGTGCTAAAAAATACAGAACGGCAAATGAAATATAGATGAGATCAAAGTACAATACCTGTATAAAGTCTGAAAGTCATTTTTGTGAATAAATCACAATTAAGTTTTCTACAGTGACTTTGTTATCTCACAAATGATGCACCAGCAACCATGGTCAAAATTGCGAAATTGAACATTTTGATGACATGTGGCTAATAGAAGCGATGATATAAGTAGGTATTATGTCAGATATGGTGCGTCTGATGTGAAGCAACATCATATTCAATCCGGTGAATGAGGTTGGAAAAAAGATGTATTAAGGGGAAAAAGTGTGACGAAAATCAGGATGTTGCATGAGTTTGGTCAATACCTGTATATTGGTTGAATTTGCTCTGGTGTAGAACATGTAGTGAGATGTGAAAAGGTGGACGAATACTCAACAAAGCAGCAGACAAGAGTTTCACAACGATTTATCAGTCAACCATACCCCCGGAAAGCCAAAGAAACTCTAGAGTTGTGGTTAATAGAATCGTGCTATATTGTGTGCGTATAACCGATAAAGACGCTCCGATGTGTATAACGTTACACACGTTCCGTTTACAACTGCCTGTCATTAAGGTTATTCCAAAGTCAACTGTTTGCAACGCCTGTGCATACTGTTATTGTATAATGAGAAGGAACACAAGAGGGATAGTGTGTTTGACAAATTACTTGTACCTGGAACAGAAGATCACCCTGCATTTGTACAATCGCTGGCCAAATCTGCCAGCCAATCTGCATAGTGAACTCGCGATTTCCTCTTGATGGTGGAAAAGCCAGGTTTCTGATACAGTCGGCATTGACGTTCTTTACGCAGGGCAGCAAATGTTCTTGGTGACCCAATTAGTATAGGTATCAAAATATTTTGATCCACAAAATTATGTAAAAATCTCTTTTTCGAATGGATTTGGTGACATTTGACGATTGACTTGGGGGAAAACAGACAGCACAAGAAATTGTGTGCTCTCCTCTTTTCGTCAACCCTGTGAGAGCTAATCAATACATTATAAATGACAAATAATTAAAATTTTCTTCCTTCTACAAGATTTCTGTTTACTAGAATGCATCAAATCCTCCTATGTGATCTCTCTCAATCTCTGTCCCAACCGCAGTGTTTGGTTCTGTTTACTGTGATTCGTAGTTCATGAGACCGTTTCACCTCCTGATGACTAAACTTTTAAAGATCCCGGAAACGAATAAAACCAGTGGGATGAAACAAATTAGATTTCCCCGCCAGACATCAGATCTGGATCTGAATCTCACCGCATTTCATTGGCCCAACAGAGTTCACTGATCATCGTACATTTGGGGCAACGTGAAGCGATTGGGGCATAAAAATGTGTTACTCTCAGATTTGAGTTGCAGAGGGGACAATATTATTCATTTGCCCTGGATACTGTGGTTGTCGCCCGGAGTAAGAAATATAATTTGAATACCAATTATACAGCAGTATAACTTCAAAAAGTGTTTTTTATTGATGTTGTACGATTTACGGAAACAATAGAGTACGTCGTTTCCCGGAGACGAATAGAGGTGATGTGAATCTTTCGAGGTTTCTGTGGATCGCACATCCCCTATCACTCTCTGTCTATTTTGCATCCGCAGTGAGGATTGTTGCATCTAACCGGTGGTTGATAAATAACCTCAGATAGACAATGAATAATATTTCTCGTTAAGTAAATGGTAGTAGTGTATGTCAGTTGTATAGTTCCACCTACGTACATCTAAAATGTTATCATACTGACTTTTGTTTTCAGATGGAACATTATCAGTCTGTGTTTAGAGGGATAAAGTCTAGTTTGGATCTATCACGGAATTGCGTCAATGATCAACCAATGAATCCATGAAATCTGGTTTTATCTTCTTTGTCAATATTCAGCTGAAACATATGACGGAATACATAGCTGTCCGGAAACCAATACACTCCACCGGATTCAGAAGAACAGGGTTCACGAAGAAATTGGTTTTCGATTATAGATATATATGGCAGTTATATTACTGATAGTTGGTTGACTGATAAATACGAGCAAATGAAGCAAGGAAACGTGACAAGGATAGTCGTGCTCATTACTAGAGTCGTGAATGGGGTGAGAGAACGACGGTCAAATGGCATAAAAGTCGAGAGTTGGACTGAATAAAATCGAAAGTTGTGTGCGAGAGATAGAGGAGGGTTGATGTAAGTTTGACCGCCTGGGAACCTTCTAGGGATTACTTCAGATAGACGTCCTTTAAGTGCATGGCCATTCTTGTACTCAACCGTAATGAAAACATTCTTGCGAGGGGCGTTTGGGGTTTTGTTTGTTTTGATCTCCAGTTGCGTATTTATCCATAAACGCTTCGAGATAACCATTTGACCGGATCAGATTTTAAATACTAATTATAACAGAAAATAAATATCTGACGATCTTAAATAATTTCGGGCGGAATAGGCTACAAAACGCCGAATATTGGTCAACCTAAGTTGTTTGCTGAAAACGTTTCTTTTGATGGTGTCTATATGGCTTCCCATATCTGTTTTGGGAATCACAAACGACAGAAATACCTAAAAGGTCCAATAATCGAAAGTTTCGTTCACCTGTATGACTAGAAACAGATCAGATAGAACGGGCCCGAGTGGAGACCTTTTAGCTCCCACAGAGTTCTTTTTATTATAACATATCTCATATGTATATTTGATAATAAGTAGTATGTGAATGACTGGACACAATTTCCCTGGAAGCACACGACCGGTTTCGCGGTTCTTGCCGCTCGTCAGGCATGCGTATCCGGTAATCTTTTGTCAGTTCATTCATATACTTGTACCCAGGAAGTGTATTTTCGTCACAATAACCGTGTTTACAACGCTGGATGACCATTGGATAGACAGCTCTTTCAGAGCCAGTCCAATGAAGAATCAATGCTATGATTCGATGTTTTGTAAGTGGGTTAGATGCTACTAACCGCAACAAACGTGACCTGATGGTCTTGGTGGAATATTTGATAATAACTAGTATATGAATGACTGGACATGTATATATATGATATATATATATATATAACCGGTCCCTGTGAAACACTTGTCGTTTCGCAGAGGCAAAGCATTTATACTGAAGTGATTTTTCTTTGTAAATGATAATAAGCAAGCCTTGGTGAGTCTTCATAGACCTAATTTTTTTGATTCGTTCATACTCAACAGATGGAATGGTTAAGAATGTAGCGGCCAGTCTCATTTCGTCAGTAGTGGTTGACGTAGACCGTGATGAGTTGAGAGGTAACTAAAGAGAATGAATCAGTTTTTTATCAAACAGCAAAATAACATTGATAATAAACAAGATGTAAAGTTTGTTTACACTAATAATCGATTGGTCTGCCTTTGTTCTTCGGGACTTTTCCGAGTCTTTTCGGCTTCGTACCCACCAACTTTGTTATGAAGTCATTTTCTATTTTGTGCTCCATTTAGAAGCGCAAATAGTCAGTTCTTCTCACTCATTCACGATTAAGGAGGAACGGAGGCTGGAGCGAAGGTCTTCAACAGGAATTCATCTTGGCCACACAGTTGACGTGTAGTATTTAGCTGCTCTGAAATGAGCGACAAATGGTTATAGGAGCTGCGTTATTTCATGAGCAAATTAGGTTTTGTCATTCATTTATCTGTGAGCTGAGCTGTATCCATCCCTGAAGTTATGCGATCATTTGGACACATTTTTCTTTAGTTTCATTTGTATCCGAAATAGTTTTCATAAATGCTCACATAGTCCTTTGTGCTTTCGCATAAAATATGTTTCATCTCGTTTTGGACGGAACAGGTATCGTAGAAAACTAATGATTACAAGTTGCTCTCAAATCTGGAGAAAGACTGCACATTATATAGGAAGACTCTGGCAGGGTAAAGACCACGGATCGGAGTAGAGAACGAAGCGTCGCGGTTGGGACATTCTCAAAGCGAATCCAACAAACCGAATTATGCAAGTTATAAAACCAGCCAGCTAAACATTCATGAGGTTTGCGACAAATGGAGCCAAATGGAGCAGCGACTTGGAATCCGAGGCGGAGAGAAAAGCCGAGCAAGCATAACATACCGATTTCAAAACTGTATCTCAATATTCGCTTGATTACCCGAATGATTCCGGAGCAGGCAGGATCCAAATGGCATGCGTGTTTGTCTACAGAAAAAAATTTGAAGCGGGAAAAGACCAAGTTTGCCCATGGATAAGTGCAAATTCATCACGTTTGGAGAAACAAACATGCCATTTGAGCGATGGAACCAAATCCATCATGTAACGCAGTCATCCGTTTCATTTAGGGGACATTGGATGTGATGTGCCCATCACTTGCGAAACTTAGAAACCTAACGGAATTCATGCCACATTGCCGGAAATCAAAGGAATTTTATTTTATCAGCCCGGTGTTACTTTTCATACACGAAATAATCTGTCATAACGCAATACTATTTCTTCTGAAGTGTTATCGTCTTGCACTAGCCCATTCGGTTTTACACACAGGCACTGTTGGTGATCTTAGATGTGGGTTTCACTCCTCGGGAGATCGTTAATTCCCCACTAGTTGAATGCATTTACATGTGTCGGAAATGTTTGTGATAGCCGACAAAGAGCACCGGGGCAGCTATTTCCTGTCCTGTTTAGGACTTGTCACCAATACGTACATTTTATGTCCCAAGATCATCACCAGGTCCTATTGTCTGTGGAAGGCCGAATGAGGAAACCCAAACATTGAACATCTAAACTGATTGACTCATTAGCACAAGGTGATGCCTATAGTGGAGACGAATATCCGTGACCAGAGGACAGAGTTTCCCACCCAGATAGAGGTCATGTTGTGTAAAATACTAGATTGATGGTGTCCATCACTTCGGTGAATTTTCGCTTTGTTAATCATATCACTTGTCTATTTGACTCCAGAGAGGTTGACCACAGAACTTTTCCTTCTTTACACTTTAAACAGACGCGTGTTGTTGTAAGACAGAAGTTGGAAATCCAGACGACTAGTTCAATTGAATGTTCTCACAACGTGTTCCACGCCTAAAGTCACACCTGTTTTACGTCTATTGCCTCAAATAGAATAGATATGTCAGATAATCGACACCGAGATAAACTACCTTGTATTTGGCAACAACCCTGTTGCAAAATTGTTTATCATACCAAATGCGGATGAGGAGGCCTTGTCACTAGTTGGATAGCGCACAGTGTCTTGTTTAGAATTACCCGTTTCGCTCACTCTTTCCCCATATACAGATTGGTAAACAATGTTTTACTTGGGCGCAACTTCCTCCCATCCGGGCATTATTCTATTGCTCGCAGCGTAAATTTATATTTAGTTATAGTTAACCACTTGCAAAAGAAACTCAATGATAAAATCTGATGGGAACTGGGTAATGTCTATAGTATGGGGCGAGTTCGCTAGAGAATATTTTTCAGGAAGAAGTCACAAATTATCCTCCAATTGCTGGTGCCCTTAACGAAAAATCTATTCTGTTTGTTTTTCATAATTTGAATGAATTACTCAAAAACAGTTGACCAGTATAGCTCCACATTTTTAGTCTTTTGCCATGTGGATCGCTCAAAGCACACATGGCAGAGTAGGGTGTTGACTTGTTGTTGTATCAAACGGAATCATTGCGTTGCGAAAATTGGATAAGCAACTGCTTTTCTCACAAACATATATTACACCATGTTCCGCAATTGAGTGTTAAATAAAAGTTCAACCGCTCATGTATACCGTAAAATGGAATAAATACACGGATTGTTTTTGCAATCATTCGAACCAAGCACGAAACAATTCAGTCTGTTTGGATTGTTTCTTCTAAGAACCGATCGAATTATCGAATGTTACCAGCTGTGTTGCATTGCTTAGTAGCCAGTTGTTGGGCTCATCTTTGCCTAAAATGACCAAATCGCTTTTGATAATAATGTGTTGTTTATCCATTGCTATCACTCAGTTTTCTCTTTAATTTCACTTCCTTCTATTGAACATATAATGATGCGATTTTCCGGAAGCGGACAATCAGTGAGTTGTCACACAAGCCAAAGAGAGTAAAAAAATAAATGATCCCTATCAAATACGTTGACGTTTTCATGGAAGCTAGAAGCTTGATAGGTGAAATCAAACGAACGTTGGCCAAACCACGATTTTTATCGTTTTACATTTGACAGCACAAATAGTTTCCCAGATTTGAACAAGTCGTCTCTCAACTCTTTTGATCCAGTATACTTTTCCCGTCTCCCAGTCTCTCGTACTGTCCAAATATTTTACTAGATCTTAAAACCCAGTTTGCATGATCATTGATCGCGCTTATGCAATAGAATCAAATGTTGAACATTTCTGATCAGCATACATTTTGGATTGCGCTGGTGAAGATAGATCGGATCAACTGGAATTCGCACTGCACACGTGATTAATATATACTGTCATTTGAGAGAAAACACGGTTGCGTGAATAAGTTGCTTTTTCGGGTTACTACAGTTATGTGAATAGGTGATAGGTATATCACGTTTGCATCACGTTTCATGTAGATGAGGATTTAACGTGTTAGATGCAAGTTTGTTTGTGTATGTTGTACACATGAAATGATTGCTGGGTGGAAGGGAACAATCGGGATGAAGCACATGGGGATTTACACCGAGTCACGGGTTGACCACTGCCACAATTACCTGTTCGGGGTCATGGGGTCAATCGAAAGGATCGGATAAACTGCACACAATAAACCGACCTGTATCTACCAATCAAATCCTCAGATAAATTAACCGTTATGCACATGTGATATGGTTCTTGCCTATTTATATGACTGTATTGCCCGGAGAGGAAGTTACCGAAAATCAGGATGTTTGTTATTTCCATGTGTTCTCGAAAAAAAACAAGCACAAGCATACTACGTCCTAACTGTGCAGCATAGGTTGAATTGGTGTTTCGTTTATTTGCACAAATCGTTTTCATGTTTTCATAAGTTGAATGGGAATGCTCACTTGTCTCCTTTGTCACCTCAAATACACCAGGTTCCATATGCGATTGAAATGTTTGTAATGACCGACAAAGAGCACCGGGACAGCTATTTCGTCTTGTTTGCGTATCTCATGGGGAATTATTGATCTCCCAAGGAGTGAACCCACACCCACAACCATTAAGAGTGCCTGGATGCTCTGAGCAATGGAATGGGCTAATCTAAGCTTGATACTCTGAGTTTGCCATCATACTTGCAATAGGTAAACAGTACAATTCAAATGAAAACGATTCAGATTGGGATGGATCGGTTTTGAGAAAAAGGAGTAAAGTCCAAAACAGGGTTCCTGTGACTGAGTACTACCGTGGTGTGTGTGTGTTGTTCACTTAGAAGAGATTTTCTTTAGGAGTATCTAAGATCACCGGTCCGCGGTGTGGAACTTTGTGGTTCTACTTGAACGTAATGGCAAAATGACAGTGAGGAGAAAAGAATAACAGAGACTGCGTTTTCATATCTAACCAAAGCAATTTTAACCTTCATCCATCCATCACTGAATGATTGTCTGTTCGGTTCGTGTAAACAACCTCCAATAGTGAAGTGGATAATTTGACACGTACTCATAACACCAGAATAGATCTTTGTCTAAAACAAGACAAATACTTGCGAGTGATAGGAAGGGATGATGATTACAGGATGGATTGAATTCAACTCACGACGCTTCTTCTTTCGGTGATGTAAATAATAAAATGAATTGGTTAAATAGCGTTGCAAATGGTTCAACAAAGAATAAGGCCCATCAACCGAAGACGTAGGTGAATATATTGTCAAATGAATACGAATAAGTGAGGAACTAGAGTAGCAGGCTTGGATTAGCCCATTCGATTGTTCAGAGGCACCAGACACTCTTGATGGTCTTCGTTGTTTGTATGTATTTAAATGCATCATCAAAAGTGACTGGTGCCTCCGAACAATCAAATGGGTTAATTCAAGCTTCTTACTATAAAATTTATTTAGCCATTCGCACAAGGTGATAACCGTCGACCGTGTAGCTCAGGGGTAAGGGTTTGAAGCCCCGACCCGACTGATCACGGTCCGACTTCTATCACAAAACTTATAAGCACTGCTGACGAGTCCCAAACAAAACGAAACAGCTATCAGTGCTCTTTTTTGGTTATTACAATCATTTCCTTTTCATTTAAAGTGACCAACTAGTTTCCAACAAGTCAGAGATATCAGTATGGCACAAACAGTGCAATCCACGCCATTTTGAACAGAGACTATCCTGAGTTCCGATCGGAAGGGAAGAATAGGTCAGATTGAGCGGATCAGTATGATCATGCAGCTGAAAACCACGAGACGGCCGAACTCGTGCACCCATCGAGTAGTACTGTTACATCTGCCGAATTGTGACGGAAAACAAAGGAAATCAAACAGAATTTTGTTTTCTCTCTGGGTAACAAAAGCATAATTATGAGTAATCGAAAAGGGGAATGAAAAGGGCATGCACTTGTACCAATTTGGATATGAAATGCACGATGGATCATTGTGTCTCAATAATACCACCTCTCCCCCATACACACACCCAAAAAATAGATCGTGTCCACTCACCACGTTCAAGTAGTAATTCACGTGTCAACAGTTCCCGGCTCACTCGGACAGATCATGTTTGGACTGAGCTCAATCTGTTGAAGTGTTCACTTGACCTCGACAACCAGCAACACGAAAAGAGGTCAAAATGGATTGTTTCACAGCCTGTAGAAGGCGTGGGGGAGGGGGGTAGACAGACTTAGTAACGATCGCTCACTCATGAACAGCACAGATAGACCAGGAATATTGTCAACAAATCACCGGAAAATCTGAATTTGTGTTCAGTCGAACGCTGCCTCTTTGGTGGGTGATATTTGTCCATGTTTACTTGCACTATAGGCGGTAAATAAATAAAATGCAAACGATCCAGTGTCCCGGCGAAGTAGAACATTTGGGAAAATTGGAAGGCTGTATCAGGAAAACTTCATTCATGAACAGATTTAATCCGTTGAAATGTAGAAATGCATACATTGAGTAAAGTTTTACTTGTCTGGTGGAATGGATAGTATAATTTGGAAATAAAATAGCGAATTTGTCCCTTCACATTGGTCGATATAGTGACTCAAAGATTCATATATTACATCGGAACGTCGAAAGAGCAGATAGTGTGTGTACTGAGTACATCATGGGATGGGCATTCCCCATTTCATGATCCCCACGGAAGGGAATGAAACATAATTTCCATAATTTTCATGTCTGGTGTGGCAAATAGTTCGGAAGCGTAGGAGCAATTAAGTGCGAGGTTCGGACGACTAATATTCTTTTGTGAATGCTGTGTACATGGTTTTGTTGACTTTGATTTGACACAAAAGCTGTTTCCATAGCAATAATTCACACAATCTTGATATGAAAGACAATCATATGTGAAAAGCAAGCCCCACCTTCATCTGGCTCTCACAATTCTATACACAACATTATTAACTGATGGTGAAGAAGTGTATTTGCTCTTCGCGGTTCTTTTACGCCATGATTTTATTAATCATATCCGGTTGATTCGAACTGACAATAAATAGCCCGAATAAAGAAATAAAATTGATTAAGGAGTTCTGTCGTTCAGAAAACATCAGCCAAGAGTCCGACATCGTGTCGCCAGCGCCGCCCAGTTTTACTTGTTTTTGTCAAAAGTGGGTTCTTCGAGAAATGCATTTTAGGTATTGTTTTCTGGTCCACTGGACACGAATCACACTTGGGAAGGGAATCACAGGCGTTTAT
>UZAN01040032.1:24949-43539 GCA_900618425.1 Echinostoma caproni | reverse complement strand
ACCCAACAAGATTGTTCGACGAGCAAAATTAAAGTCTTACCTGAACCAATGCACCAATTGATGAAGTAAAACAAAATAATCAATTCAAACAACACTCCAACACAATTATGGTGCGTATTCTGGGAACCTCCTGCATCCGAAGCCTAAAAAAGCCATTTTGGATGGACCAAATGAACAGTTACATTTATCATGTCTCAACTCAGTTTTATTGGTGTACTGAAAAGTGGGCAAAAAGTTGTATTTTTTTAGGGTCAGTTTCAATGACATTATTCACGGAATTTCTCATATTGCGCTAAACCAGGAGTCCTCATTTGTTTTATAATTTGTAACTCGGAACAAACACACTTTGCCCGGTTAGATCGTGATGAGTGGTACGTAATCGAGAAAATGTTTTCTATACGTTTTTGAGATTATCATTAAATAACTATCCTTCGGATTTCACCTTCACGCATAATCTCCAGTTAATCGATTCAATCATACACTGGGAAGCATTAGACTCGAGTTTTGCTCTCATTAGAGCTCATCAGTAGTGCATATCCACTGTCCAGTCCGGGATTTGAACTCCGGACTCATCGCATGGAAGGCGTGTGCGTTACCAATGTGCCAACCCTGCATCAATGCGAGAATAAAAGTATTATCATTTCATTGTGTGCTGTACCTGTTACAGTGAACCATAAAATTCCTTGACTGCAACGGTCGACCAAAAAGGCTTAGTTGTTACCGGTTTCCGTTTCCAAAGCTAATGCTAAGGATGTGGAACTCAGCGTTGTTTTGACGCATACGTGTATATGTTGAACTTCAACAAATGAAACGTGTCGAATAAAGCTGTGCTTATTCAGGTCCTCCATTTCATCCGCAGTATGCCGTACCTCCATCATGCACTCGTGTGGTCACTAGTGGGGCCGAAATTAGTGATAATTATTTATTTATATTAGAATGAATCGCAGACGTTAGAATTTTGATTAAATAAGTAGCCTTTCCTGATTGGAAATCTCAGACAGGTCAGAAAGGATTATGATCTTTTTGTTGTGAAACTGAAGTCAATCCCGAAAGGTGAATGCTCACTAGCTACAAGTCAATGCAAAATTACACCAAGTACTTTAAAAAGCAAGGACAAAATAAAACAGTTAATTTATACTATGAGTGATTTGTGTTCAGAAGCGTTCTGGAAATCGAGCAAGATAAGGCATCGGAGAAGACCGGTAGGCGGTCGTACTAGCATATGGACATTTACGGTGGGATCGAGGAGAACCTGCGATCAGCGTATCACAAATGCGAACCGTTCTTTCATTGTGAATATCATTATCATCGTCATCATCATCATCATCATCATCATCGTACCGTGAAAAACAGTGAATCGAACCTCACTGATTGCTGCCAAACTCACAATGCACACAAGGTTAGTGGAAAAATTAAAAATGAACAGGGATTGGATCTATGGTGAGGGAGGAAGAAGAAGGTGAGCCTCTGTGATCAACACACAGAGAGTGCACAAGCGAACTCTGCGTATATACCGTTTCAAGCGTTCTGACCTGATAAGAAATGAAAACAAGAACGCCACTGCTGCCATATTCTTTTTTGTCTCTGACCAACCGGCTGTGGAGTATTTCGGACCCCAAATGTTTACGCACTTTAAGGTACTCGGCGCATATCCGTTTGCAGTTGACCAATCAGCAAAGTTAGAAAGACTAAATTAAAGGACGTAAGTGAAAGAAACATCGGACCGGGAAGTGGTTGATTCCGACAACAGAATGGTCTGCGTATATATCCGACAGGGGAATTGAATAAAAACGAAAAAGGAAGACGGGAACAGAACAGAACCCTGTAGTACGCTTGGTGTAGAGATTAGAGGCTAGGGTAGAAGAGGTGCGCGTAAAAGTAGAATGTAAATTGTGTGCGATTTTTGAAATAATTTGTGAGTTTTACGGTTACTTACGTTGTGTGATATCCCACTCAACTCAGACCCGAAAACACAATTGAAGATGTAACTATAATCCAAGAAATCTTTTCTGATAGTCCCATACACAATGTAGAAAACGGCACTGAGATCTTCGTCATTTTCATCGATGACCAATAGAGTATAATGAGCCGGAGAAGCTAGATGGTCCAGTGTGTAACATGAGTTGCTTTGTATAAATTAGTTAGTGTCTTGCACATTCATCTGAGATGACATTTATTCAAGAAGTTACTTCTCGAAAATCTTCAACAAAACAAATGGGCATGCGATGAGAGGTAATTTTGAGGTTTCTCGTTTAGATATCAGGATGATGGAGGTAGCTGTCCAACAATCATGTAAAGCTCCGGTTTCATGCATTGAAAAAACGTGTGTGAGCACACTGCTTTATATTGGCAACNCAACCTCAAGTCTTCCGGGACTGGATGTTTCATTCTGTTTGAGAACCAAAAACCAACTGATACAACACATCCTCTTGCTGACTAGTGAAGTGATCTTTACCACTGAGTTCGGTTTTCGTGCTGTCAATCGACACTCCCATGTCATTCTAGCTTGGTCGTTGATTGAATATACAATTTAGATTCTAAACACGTTTACCGATTGATCACTCAGTTGATTGGTGGTGTTCTGGATCGCTCGGAAGGTTTTATTGTGCAAGAGCGTGCAAGTGTGTAGTCTCAGTGGCTCACCTTTTGACGAATTTGGCGCTTTTTGCGCATTCCTCGATTCGGCGCAACCGTTTCAGATAAGGAGATGAGACCCTTTCATAGGTAGTGCATAAGGCCTTCCATGGACAGCGTATGTTGCAGTCGAAGCCTCGACTTTGTTAGGGGTCACAATAGATGGAAGGTTGTTTGAGAGATAATCACACGGAGTTTCTCTAGGTTTTCTGTATTGGATTGGCTTTTTGTGTGATGGAGTTTTGCTGTTCACTACTGCGGAAACGTTAATAAAGACAGCCAGAAGACCAGAGAGAAAATCTTGTATGCAAGGAAAACAGACCGGAATTATTAACAAATCACATGTTCAAATGAGAATTCAACCTTGTTTGGATGATCATTAAACTTTTGTAAAACCAAAAATCGAATGAGAAGCTGGGGCGGTGGTGGCCCGGATGTAACGTCACCAAATTATCACTTGGATGATGTGTTCGAATCCCACCACCACCGCTCGACTACTTTCAAACGTTACTCAGGTGTCTAGGCTGACATTCTTGTAGGTAGGCGAGCGTCTACTTCACATTCTTGCACCAATTTTTGTTGGTGTATATCCCCAGGTTTCCTTTACGTTTCGATAGGATATGGAAAGATGTACTCGGTCATCGATTTCAGTAATCTACCATTTTAATTTTTGGTTATACTTCCTTTTATTGAATAAATAATAATAAACTTTTCAGAAAGAATGCTGTCATAGAACACAGAAAATGGGGAAACTCACTCGGTGATTGTGGGATTTGCCCACCGATCACCCGCAGGGGGAGGGGGGGAAAGTTTAGTGCGCTCTCCCACTACGGACACAATCACCCAATCAAATCGTCATCCTATTCATTGAATTACGCCTAACTTAAAATATTCCATACGATGAACCAGATCATCTATCTATATGTAGCATGTTTCCAGGGAATGACTGGTTAGTATTGATAATAATGACAGGTATACAAAGTTGTAACAATTGCGCCGCTATCCGTCACCTACCGCAGTGCCTGCCCTAATGTTCACGAGATTTTCTGTAAATCCATTTTGATTTTATGCTCACTGATTTTCTAATTTAACTGTTTCAGAAAAAAATCAGAGGTTCTGAAGTTTTAATCAGACCGCTATGAAAGTTCTCGACTTTCCTCGTCTTGATCGCACAATGTGATAAGATCGATTTACAGAACAATTGGTGTTTAGAAACGAACTCAGTGTCCGCGAATATCTAGCAATGATCTAAGAGAACTGGACAGCGCGGCCAAATTTCAGAGACCTACTTCATCATGAGTCTTACACACATTTTATTTTACTATGTCCTATTTTATCTCCCCCTATTAAAAACAAAAACATTTCCGGCTTTTGCGATGAGATTTATCAATATTTTTTTATGATTTTTTGACTCGCATTTGTGCACTCACTCGATCGAAATCTATCTTCGAATTTAGACTTTGCTCATCATCACCTCTTGGTTATTGAACTGACTCATTTTATTGAAAAAATGGTCGGTTTTGGATACCTGTTTATATACGGGGAAGAGAAATTCATCAATACGAAGAATGGGTATTACAAAACCGAACGGAACTGGACCCGGCGACTCTGAGTTTGATCACTCTAAGACGGGGAAAGCCAGAGTGCACTCCGGTTACCAATCTGGTAAATAAAAGAGATCTAAAAGAGGCATTTCTAGGACAGTCAAATAATATGCATGACAAGCGTTTTAAACCGGACAATGCTAAGTCACTCAGTGTCCACTCAGATGACCTGCAAAATCATCACCTTTCAGTTCTTCTCCTCCTCGTTTAGCTAATACAGGCTAAACATAGTAAGAGGCAAGGGAAGAGTCGAGTGTATCCAAATTAGCTTCAATGATGGTTCGTTTTGTATCACATAGTCCTATCAGGGAGGTATATTTGTAGGTTCCTTTATGACTCTTTTGATCCCTCCCTGGGAGGGGGCGGGCAGGGTGAGATAAAGATCATCCCTCAAGATGATCCAGCTTCGGGAACTGAACGAAGCAATTCGTCCGTGTGGTATGTGACTGATTGAGTTTCCCAAGCATTTGTCGTGCGTATGTATATATTGTCACTCAATCGGACAAATTTGTGTCATCCATATGGTAAACGTAGAAGTACAAATTCTCCATATTCTCCAAGGTCTCCATCAAACTACCCGACACGGTCTGTCTCAGTCAACTCCGCATTGCTAATCCTTACACCGGACCAGGGATAAGACCGAAACACGTGTATCTTTGGAACATGTGTAAAGCAAGTGTTTGGACAGATGACGTGACATGGAATGTATCATTTGTCAGTTTTCGGACAGATGATGTTCACAGTTTCACAAATAGGAATCTGAATGCCATTTCTTTTCCTCTCTTCCGCATAATACCACAATACCAGGTTGCAGTGTGTGCGTGTGTGTGTCTCCAAACATGTCACACTCTCAAACAGAAAAACGGAATCTGCATGAGATGAACCACACCATCGAACGAATCTTGTGATCACGATATGCTTGCTCTTGTTCTTTGTTTTGCATTTATATTTCCACTAACACTCATTAACCATATCTCTGTATATTCAATCAATAAAAGAGAAAGTAAAAATGTATTATTAATATTGTTATTATTATTGTCGAGCCATGCTAAAAGGTTGCACTTTTGAGGTGTATACAAATTTGATTAAACAAAACTTTTCCCGGCTAGTATCACTTTCCCATTCTATCCCAAGACGGATCATGCTCCTAGTACTCTGTTGACTACTTGTGGCGGTCGGGACTTATGAGCAAATACGTGTTTGGATCAAATCAACCAAAATAGTAAATTGCTTATCGATTCAAACAGGAAGAAGATTATTCTTTAAACATTGTTCGCAAATTCAGAAGACATCCGCATTCAGTTGGTTAGGACTGTAGGGAGACATAGAACAAATATGATAGTGCAATGCGGGAAGGTTAAATATGAACCAATCTCGTGTGAATAGACTAACATGTTTTAACCAAACTCGTGCAACATCATGACTTTCCCCAAATCTATTTGTCTGATTGCCAAACGTTTTGATCCTCATGCACGGGAAAGTGCATGGTATTACCCTAGGTCACTCGCAAACTTTTTATAATAGTAATAACTTATATGGTTGCTTCTTTTGGTCGAGCGCGTTAGAAAAAGTACAATTTCTCCATTTGGACTATGGTTGCTGACGCATCGACTGTAAGATAACCGAACGTTTGTGGAGGGAAATGATAAAAATTCATTTGTGAAAAAAACTTATATCAATTACACAGATGGAGGAGTTTCATATTTTTAATAATCCGTGTGTCTTCCTTTATTTAGGAGCACTTGTGTCAGTCTTTTTGGCATGGAGTCCACCAAATTGGAAATTAGATCACTTTTGTCAGTTTCCTCCAGTATATGCCGCACCCTGGCCTCCAACGACCACTCTCGAGGAAGGTGACTCAGCTGTTTTCGATCACATTCAAATTCGGCCTGTTAGTTGGAAACTGATTGAATTCGATTTTTGAGGTAGCCAATTCAAATCGTGTCTAAGTATGAAAAAAACAATTTAAGCTTCATTTTAAATGATTTTGTGACGTACCTCACGTGAAACATGAAATGCTGCATTTACCTGTAAAAGTATGGCTTTACCGATGACATTCCGAGAGTGGTAGTCACTGAAAACTGCCTTCATCAGTGAGCAAATTTTGCACTGTTTAGTGTACCATATACAGGAGCCCAACGACAAGATACTCCGTATTTAATCCCCACCCAGATCATTGGGCGAGCAGGATATTTGCTTTTGGTAAGCGGAGGAATGGATTTCTTTGGAAAACTAGGTCCACAGATTACCTTTTTCCACCTGGTGTCTTGCTCGTCAACCACCTAACATTCATCAGTAAAATAAACTGAACGCCAAACGGACAGGCAACGCGATTTAAATTTGTTGGCAAAATTTATACGTGGCTTCCTTTGTTTGGTGTTCAGTGGTGGCTTCACATCGGCTGATCTCAGCTGGAGGTCGAATTCAGCCAACGTTTTCCTAACGATGGCATACGAAAATTCCGGTGAATCTACCGGTACTATACTGGATATTGGTTTCTTACAATTTCTTTTGAGCTGCAACGTTATATAGTCATTATCATGCTTCGATGTGGTTGGTTTTCTTCCTCCACATGGACGTCTCAATAGAGAAATTCCGTGAGTTATACGGAAAATTGTTCCTCTGTTTACACTGAAGCATTTGCACAGATTAGCAACTGAAACGCCGGATTCATATGCTGTTTTTATGCGTTCCCTCTCTTCTTCAATTGTGTATCGGAAACTCTTGGATTTATCATCTGGTTAGGACATGATGACAACGCAAAATGAATATTCGACAAGCCGCACATCTCAAGGTCATTGCTCGAAGGTTTTATTGCACGTTCCATGAAATATTTTTATACTCCCTTCTTGATGCGAGATTTTGCGAGTGCTGTTTGTAGCCACATATATTTTTGAATAATTTGTGATGATATATCATAAGTTACCTGTATAATTACTTTGCATTGTATAGACAAAAGATATGCTATTTAAAGTACTCGGATGGAAGAGAACAAACATCGTCATGGAACAATATTCATTGGTTAGAATGAATAGACGTCCGTGCGTCTCTGCACCAAATGGTTTCTAATTTTGAACAGTAACTTTCGAACTACTGTAATTTCTATCATGACAACCAAGGCCGCGCCAATTCAAATCATGAAACAGGAGAGTTGAGAACACTACAATAGAAAGTGAAGTTTGAAANATTAGCTATTGATGTATGGGTATGATATTTGAAGCTGAAAAATATTTGTCTTTTCAGAGTCGTGTTGCACAATTGCGATCAATACCTGTAGATGATGTTCACATTTGTGCAAACATAAGTTCGCACCATTCTGGAGGTTCTGTGCTCAACAGTAAAACGGACCCACAATAAAGGAACGTGTCTGGTGACGAATTTCTAATTTTTCAATAAAACACTTAGAGATGAAACATAAAGAAGCAAGCATAAACATATGGATAAAAACGTGGAATAATCTTGTTCGAAGTATGCCTGTACTCGTATCGGAACGGAATTTCAGGCGGACGATTGTTTTCGGTCACTCATGATCATGCCCTTACAATGTACATGGNAACCTGGATGTGGAGGTTGCGGGCAATGGAGTGGGTTGGGAGGATAATAGTGAATAATCTTCAATGAATCACTGTGTGTGTGTGTGTGTGTGTGTGTGTGTGTGTGTGTGTGTGTGCAGGTTACATCACATGACGGGTTCTATGCTTCCGGGATTTTCCGTTAGCTTGAACTCAGTTTGTGTCCTCCCCTACCCGGGATCGGAAAAGTTGTGGTCATTGTGTGAATACTCAAGGTGTGTGGTTACAGGACTAAGGATGTGTGATTTGCACACAGTGATTACTTTCATACCCTTCATTGTGATCCTTTCATATATGAGTTGTGATTTAAAATAATTTGAAAACTATTATTCCGCTGAAATTCCATTCTAAATTATTTCTTGATTGTCATTGTATTGCCTGGCTGTTTCTATCTGAAAACAGAACCCATCGGTTTTTTTACACCGATATAATTTTTAGATGTACAGCTCAAATTTATATCAAAATTTGCAACACAAAATGCTCAACAAATTATAATAAGGCTACAAAAGCTTTGCTACTATTAGGAGATACACTGGGGACGGGAAAAGTAAATGTTCATTCGATAATTTTGAAAAATTGACAACCAGCTCAGAGCACAAGGAATAAGCACTGGTGTTTTTCTGGGAACTGGAATGAATGATGAACCAGAAACCAATGCAACTTCACCTTGCAACTTGCAATGTATAGAGATGGGAACATTGGAATCGGATCTCCTACTATCACGTAGAAACAAGAGAAGAAGTCGGAGCATGCATAAAATCAATCGGCTTGTACTTTAAATGTTTTGACCGTGTACTGCAAATAATAGTTCCTTGGTGATTTGATAAGATTTTGAACACAGTCTGTGTTCTTTAGAAAATCGAGCCATGCCAACAGCTTCGTCCGTAAACCGCGAATAGCGACTATTGTTGCCATGCGTTTGAGGTGCTAGACACAGTTCGTTAGTCCAGATTTCAGTCCACGGAAAATGCCGAAAACCTTCTCCCGAATTTCTGCTTTCGTGACTGCTTCGGGGTTGGCAGACACTCAACAAATCGAATTGCATTATTTATTCATTTAACTATATGAAGATGTACCAAAAAACATAAAGCATAGTAGTGAGAATAGGTTCTGCTTCTCGGAGAGTTTCTTTAAACCAATAAAAGGAAAAAGGAGAGTGTACCTCAGATTTTAGGGCGGAGCAGACAAGGTTAGCTGGTTAAACTATCTAAAGAACTTCATCACACCGTATTGTGATGATTATCAATGGTATTTCCTGTAGAAGACAATACATACTGAAGTGTTATATCTAGTAGCCATCCCCCTAGAAGTTTGTTAATGTAAACGTATCCGCTCCGCGAGCCAGTGAGAGGAAGCGGTAATTAGCTCAAGCAGATGCGTTTCACCCATTACACTCGCGGAACAAAAAAGAGCCCAAAGACAACATGCAAAAACCATCCCATTTATCCTTTGAACCGAAGTTTGTTATTTTTAAAAACAGTGCGGACTTCGTACCTCGTTATTAATCGATTCAATTAAAAAATGAATTTAGTCGCCGTTTTTTTACATCGATATTAACAAAAGCACTGAACTCCAAACATTTTAATCAATGAAAAAGGAATAACCAAACTGAACCAAATGAAAATATAATGATATACTAGTCATGAGTTTTTACATACAAAATGGGTTTTGGGATTCAAGTCTTTGGCAGTCGATCGTAGCTGGTAACTCAGTTGCCATGATTCTGACCGAGGTCTGGATTCCAAATTCAGAACAGTCGATTGCCGAATGTTGTGCCTCTGTAGCTCACCAATTGCGAAACAACTAACTGCAAGTATTTGACAACTATTAGTTCAAGTTTCCTGTAAGCAAAAAAATATATAGTCTTTTATTCCGGATGAGTCGGGCTTGGACAGATCTCTATAGATCAGAGATAATATTCATCCTAACAAATGGGGCCTCTGGGTTTTGGTGAATGATTCAACGATCATGCGCGCTCCTCATGCGCGTTGGGAATATAATTTCCTCGCTTTCTACTGTTATTGATTATTCTTTTATAAAGCGTGCACGATCTGTTTCTCATACGTGCGCTGTGACTGCTTGGGAGGTGATCGCAGTCGCAGACAGCTTGGTATTTATCGATTTATGCTCATATTCGATTAATGTTCGATTTTTCACGTGATATTGGTAATAAACCCCCGATTGAGCGCGAGTGCCCAGGGTTTAGGCAAAACCGTTGAAACAGTGGATCATGCTTTGACAGTAGTAGTTCTTGGCCACTAATCCAACCTTGAAAATCATCCTATCAGGCAAATAATAAAATCATAAGGAGGCACACCAACGAGTCGGAACATCAAATTGACCACAATGTTTGACAGGTATCGGAATTATGTAGCAGCACCAACAGTCCGGTTATGTCAGTAAGCACTGCATCAGTACTTTTTAACCCATAGCCGGTGGGCTTAATCTGAAGGTCATTCGGCGTACAATATGCATCGCTTTGAAAGGTTAGTCTCCTGAGCGCAACCCTCCCATATACCGTTTTGTTGAATCTAATGTGGAAATCCATACGCGACTAACGTGTACCAACAACAAGTTATATCATGAAAATCAAGTCAAGTTGCAACGGGAACCCTTGCAGAACGAAGGGATGAATGTATAATAGATGGAATGGCTGCATGAGGAGAGAGCAAACGTAATATAGATAGTTGTTTTCTTTCTTGTTTGGGTCATGTTGATTGTAATCCACATTCTCAGATTGACACTGGGATTTTTAACCGGACGGGTGCACTACGTGAATGTGCATCCATATCCCCAATAGAATGAGATATAACCACGGTTTTGCCGTAAATGGTGCTTGAAATCAAGAAATCAGAAGCTGTGCCGAACCAAAGCAATCGACAATAAAAACCCCGGCACAGATCGTTGCTTGAGCCTAAATGAGCCAAGATGATAAATGAAGCATCCAAAACACGGAGAATCTCTATAAAATGTCAATATAATCTTGAAGAAACAGTAAACGGGCAGCTTTCTTGAATGTTTGTTTTGCAAGGTCAATTGTACTGATGCCACATCCAAGTTAACGTATCCACCCAACTGCATATCTGTGAACAAAAAGTAAATTTTCCACACCTTTTGGACAAATAACATGAATTGTTTCATGAATCACCCAATCAATCCATCGGTTTTATTTGACTGCTTCATTTGCAAACATTTTTTCAGTAGATAACCGTAACCATCGCGTACATTTGCATGATAGCGATGCGATCGAAAACCAATCTTTTCCATTCTTACTATCTATCTACTCATGAGTAGTTTCAATAGTTATGGTAACTATTTCGCATAAAACGGATCTCATTTACATTGCGGTGCATTTTCACTTGGGATGAAAGTATGAAAGTATGACAGTATCTGGTCATGAGAGGGTCAAAAAACAATCTAAATCCGTGCTCTAAATGATAAAAACCGCCCAAGCTTCCACAGTCCGCTGAATCAGACAAGTTTCATTTTTCTCCCTGAGAAATAAATGTCTCGTAACGTTGGTTCACATTACGCCAATGTCGATCAACTGTCTGATTATCAATACCATGGTTCCAGTTTCATTATTACCATTCACAATAATATTTTATCAAAATGAATAAAAACATTTTACTGAAACAAACAAGAAATTAGCTAATCAAACGTCGTTACGTTTGTGTTCTTATCATAGATCACAATAAAATTTGAATGTGTAGGTTTGATACCGATGTGAATTTAATCATTCAGTGACGGTGACACAGTTCNAGTTCCAATCGAAGCATTTGCCGAATGCTAAACCCATCCGGTATGCAAGTGCTTATCTTAGGCTACAGTTGATCGATTGTTTGCTTGGTTGCTTGACTGATTGATGGGTAAACGAACAACCAGAAACCTTTTTGGGCCAAGTGATAATGGGAGCGAAAACCAGACAGTTCGCAAACCGAAACTTACTAGTATTACAGGAAATAGCGAAAAATCGAAGTTTCCTTAATAACGAAACAACATAGAATAAGGTCACTTATATTACTACTGTAAAGTGGCGTGATGTTGGTGAAGATTTAGAGGAAATTTGGTTGGGTAAAAGACTGAGTGGTAATGACTGAACTTAATAGATTGGGAATCGCTGTGAATTCCTTGAGCTTTTCATTATCATGACACCAAAACAAGGAGACCACCATAGCCGTCATCATGCTTTAGTTAGTTCTATGTGTTACACTGTCCGCTACGTGCTGAACGGTTTAAGTTAGACCAGTGGGTAGTACAGCCAATGCTTGCGTAGACATGCAAACCCATCACACCATTGCAATCCCTATACCCATTATACTTCACATAGTTTCATTTAATTGTCTTTTGATCACGAAAAGATCCTATTAGAAGTAAAAAATATTTATTGAGAAACCTTGATATGATACAATGATACAAGAACCGTGTACCATGTTGATTCCGACGATGAAAACCATGACTAATGAATTATTATTTGAAATCCTGGTTGGTGAATTCCACGGACATTTTGTTTATCTTATCGACTGCACGGTGTTCAAGGTTCGTGCAAACTAATCCTAAATGAATTGCTTAGCTATATGTTAAGAATCTCACGTATCATGAGAAATTGAACTTGCCAGTTTATACTAAATATATTCAACTGTATAATTTCGCCCACTCCCATCTTTCCGTTTAGCTTCAATCTTGGATTGTGTTGAACGACTTCAGACCAATTCCCGATCATCATACCTAGACGACAATGGCGTATTGAACCCATTGTAAAACACTGGAGCTTAACGAACTTGATACATTCCACTTAGTACGTTGAAACCTATTCATTCATACGACTGTCACCTCCAGTGCCTTGATTCAACTACAAAATCTTAAGCATCGTCCCCGATCATATATAACATAATTAATGCATCTCAGTTGAAGTGATATAAACCATGTACCCATTCCAACCCAAACTGTCAGAAAGTGAGCGTTACTCTCGGTCTAGTTCTTGATCACCACATCCTTAGAGGAAATATTTGATCGATATACAGCATGGTACATTTTGGTGATGTGTCAGCACCAGTCAATTTGTCTTTTGTCGGTACTGGTGGTGTGCCCAGCCCCTCCGATGTGACTGATTCTCATTCATTTCGCATCTGTCTTGATGCCAATTTTCTTATTGTGCCCACAATTTTATTTCAAAACGGTCTGTGATGACTTTGCGAATCCCACAGTTGTGATATGTTAGTATTCCGAGATGAAGACCAGTCACTTAAACCCGGAGACTTAGGATGGGAGCCACTTAAGCTACCATTCGGTTAATCGTGGTAGTGAATCTGAGTAAATCAAAGTTGGTGGGTGGTGTCGGGGTCCAAACCCCAGACCACAGGGTCCAAATTACGGCGGTGACAATCACGAAACCACTAAGACACCCACAACACCACCTTGAAACATCGTTTAAACAATTTCAAAATGCTGCATTATCTACTCTATGCCCCCCGAGGAAGCATCTGTACATGTATCACAGATTAACAGCGGTGGACATATATCCTATGGTGACTGTTTTATTCAGCCGAATTGTGCATATGGTCTGCTTTACTGTCCCACTTTAAGTAGATTACCGAACTTGTATTCCATTTTGCCTAAACTACGTGGATCGTTTCCCCTCGACACTCTATCAATGGAAATCGACCAGATACAAGATTCTCGTTTTCCGGTAGAGCACCAAAATCGACCTAATTAAGATACAACATAAACGCCAGCGCTGAAATAATTGCAAAAACGTTGCGGGTTTTGAACCTCAAAATTTTACGTGTTTGAGCTCCTCTTGCACACGGATATAAAAGTGTGGGTACGTCTGACAAATAAATTAATTTCATTACTATTACTGTCACCATGTTCTCACTAAAATCAGAGTTTTAATTGCAGTGGTTACATACGGCCACCTAAAGTTGTCCGACTGTCGATGGATTACACTAACTAAATTACTGCATATATTGATTTAACCTTTTGAAAGTAATATGAATGTGACGGCGAAAAATACACCCAGAATCACTAATGTCCACACGGGCAGAAAACTCAGTGGGACACTATACAATCAACCCATTAACGTAGTTCTCAATTAAAACTAAGTATGTTCTTTTTCAAACTAGTCGAGTGATTTTCAACGCGTCCTGTTTGTTTTCTGATATCATTTTTGAACTTCGGGTAGTCCACCCGATTGTGTTTCCGTTCTCGGCATTCCTTTCCATCTTTTTAATTGCTTAACGTTTCCCGCAAGTGACGGTTTCAATTAAATATGTTTACTACTCTGCTAACTACGGATGATCACAAATTGCGGGGAAGCATTCTATTTCGTTTTATTTTAGCGGCAGACTTCGAGTGCTGTCGAACGTCAACCAACTAGAAGAAAATAATCTTCTTCTTTCAAATGCAATCTGATCTCCTCTGATATTCAATGACATTTTGTTTTTCTCGTGCGCCCCTATTTCAGTCTTAGATCATAGTTTGTGATAAATCTACTCAAACAGGTGATACGCATATTCGACACATTTGATTCAGGATTACAGATAGGGACACTATTTTGGAAGCGACATGAAAATGCTTTCCGGAACTTGGGAAAAGTTTCCAATCTTTTGCCCCAAGGATTTCGTCGATGCTCATTCGTATCAAACATGTTTGTGACTTTTTGCTTTCATTCAAGCAATACCCGACTGCTCCGTGACGGTTTTGTAAAGCCAGTCTTTGCATACCCAAGCCATCCGTGTCACCCGGCGGCTAACATCAATACCCAATGTTTATCCCAGAGGATATCAGTTCAAACTAGTGGTCTCAAAATGCCTGCATCAGTCATTCGCAGTCAGAGTGTATTCGAGCTGGAACTCTCTCAAATCACATGTCGTCTATACATCAACCACTGCATCTTTCAAACTCAGACTCGATGAAGCTGTAGCACACCTTACATTCCAACATGAGTGAAACTGCGCACCGCAGTGAAAGAATCCCGTATCATGTGACATTTTACACAAGAAAATGGTGTCACTCTCTCTAAACCTTAGCACGAACCTATTGGACGAGAAAAAGAGTTATTCCCATAATAAAAACTTTGAATTTGCATTTGAATTTGGGTAGTATCGCTTCACACAGTTGTTCACTGAATAGTCGATGTTTGATAAACAAATCGGTGTGTCTGTGTGATTAAATGTGTTTAGCCAATAAAGGAGCAGTTTCACGGTCATCTGGTTGTTGTTGATGATTAAATCCGGTTAACGGGAACAGATGCTACGAAAAACTCTTCAGTTCCCCCTAACAATATTTTAGTTATTCACTTCAAATCACTATTTTGAATACATGGATTTCGCGGTCTGCCACAATCAGTCAGATTCACGTTCGGTTTCTGTCTGACAACGCCGGATGTTGTTATTTTTGCCGCACGCTACAATATTTATGTCTGGGTCAAATGAACTAGAGCAGTTAGGTTGATATTCCGGGGTGATACAAATGCCTTCTGATCTGCCGATCGAAATGTGAACTTTTTTATTTTTATTTTGTGTTAATGAGTAGACAGTGACAGTGTTCAACAAAAAGGAAGGGGCTGATTGAAAGAGCTGTAGGGACAGGGGTAGGTACACGCTGGTGTTAAAATTCGAACGCGCATTTTTAGGGGCGATCATAAATTGACATCGGTCTTCCGGATGTGTTAAAACATTTGCACAGTTACTTCTCAGGAAGAGTATAATTTTTTCCTGATGCTGTTTCTTCTCTCTCTCTCTCGTGTGTTCCGGCATAACAAGATGTCCTCTTTTTTTTCAAATCTATTAACTGTACACCAAACAATCCCTCATCTATTGATTTGTTGTACTGTTGATATTGTATTTGCATGTTATCAACCCAATGCGACCGCGTCCCACGAATATTGAGAGCTATTTGACCAAAATAACTGGTTGATTTGCAACTCTTTCGGTCGAAGTACAGGTGCACAAAGGCGCTGACCTTCCGTTTAGTCCTAAGCTTGATTCCCTTTACTTCACCCGTAAAGATAGCACTTATGTCAAGAGGATGAAAAACGAATTTTTCATCAACAGGTTTAGTTTCATCCATTTTCATTAAATACTTTCCCAAACTGTATTCGGGTTTTGAGATACCGATTTACTATGTTCAACAACCATGATTTGGTCTGTCACCCGTTTATTGTGCATCCTAATCAAAACTTATTCTAGCTGCTGCAACCATTCGCCATTTTTTACAAACCCGTCAATTGAATCCCAACTCACTGTTGTTAACAATAATGAACATCATTCTCTTATATAATTGGCTAGTTTTCTAATATCCCCTTTAACCGATTAAAACATTTCTCGGTTTTCTGATCACTCGATCATACGCAGATGGGAATAAGTCAGGATTATTCGTTTTTGATGATGAACAGCTGGGAAGCACTCTGGACAGCTGTTTTGACCTGGCCGGATCTCATCATCAGTGCGAATCTATCGATCCAACTGGGGATCGAAACCGGGACCTCTCGGACAGAACGCAAGCATACTACCAACTCGGCCACCGGTCAGCTGATCAGACCATTTCCTTTTGTTAGAAGTCCTAAACAATGCACACCATTTATAGGCATATTGAGCGCACTAAGGATTGTTTACATAACGCCCGAACCGTGTAAACTGTTTGATGATTGGACCATCACACAGCACATCTCGGACTGGTCCGTCTAAAGGTCAGACCTCATTTGGATTGGAGTGAGTTCTCTGTGTACATACAAGAACTTTTAGCCGGAATTTATGGAACTATTTCAATGACCTTGTCCGGGCTACATGAATACAAAATCACTTTATCCTTGGAATCAATGATCGTGGCAATCAATGTTACCGAATTTCATCACATACCTCTCATAAACAACCACGGAGACAGAGTAATCACAACTGTCAGCAAATAAATGATTCTTATACGTACTTATTTTCGTATGAATTATTTTCTTCCATAGATGTAGATTTTGTTTCAATATACATTATTGCTGGATATTTTTAGGAGGATTGCTTAGCTTCATTTTTTTTGCTTGTTACACTTGTGATATTTGAAATCACTATGATCAATGTTTTGAGCCAATAGCTGACTACAAACGTTACATACAAGTGTCCCCGGGCCACCAATCAGTGAAGATATCTGCCTTACTCAGACAACGGTCAACTTTATAAGGTGCATAATAACCTTGGTGACTGGGCAATGCTAACTTGTACCCGAACTATTTCAGTTTCATTGTAGAGATATAATGTACTATGAATGCCTTATCAACCTTTTACATTCTTATAACCACGTTGGGTCCCTGGGTACCATTTTTCTAGAGTCAACTATAAAGTGTGATATATGGAATTGAATTCATGACTGAAGGTCAGTGAAGGACCGATTGGGTGGATTTTCTTAGAGATTGATATAACGTTTTTGAGAAGTAGGCAATGCATTTTCAGCTAGGATGAAATATTTGTGTCGCCGTCGTGACATCCGGCTGGTTGTGAAGGATCGAGTATACGCTGCAACAGTTCAGCCAGTTCCGCTTTAGTGTGCAGTGACTTGGCCACTATTAGAATAGAATAAAGGTAATTTGCCAGTGTTTGAACATCGCTGTCCATGTAGCATTGCATGAATCTGGTGGAGAAACCGGACGAGCAATACTGAGGTTAGGCGTAGGACTCTAGGTAATCACGGCCATCCACTGGAGTAGGTAGTTGACCTCCATAAATCACGCTGGTTGAGACATGTGCTACGCATGTCACCAAATAGGTTGCCTCGGCGAGCGATGTTTGCCGAGGTAGGTAGCGATTGGAAACATCAAGGGAATTCAAACTAAGACCCTAACCAGGAGACTGGTCCCGTTAAGCTCCGTGACTGGGGACCCAGAGATGATGGTCACCGATGGTTAGATACACTGATCGATATGGCTGGGTTTCGCAAAAAATGGTGCTCATGCATCTACTCATTATTCTTGTAACTTCAGTCTACCTAAATACGCTATCTTCCGCTTGTCACCAGTATAATCTTGATTTTCCTTTTCTATCCAAATGGGCAACCAAAAGACAGGAACCAAAACCGGTGCACGAAAGTACATGGTTAATGATTGTATGAAGTGAACTCAATCGAGGTAGATTGCAGATAGAAAAGTAAATCGTTCAAAATGAAGCAACTCCATCCCGTAGGAACTATCTAATTATGCGTGAACTTAGCCCATAAATAATCTGATTAATACACATTTGCCGCGCTGCAGATGACACTGTAGTGCAGGGCTTGGAAGCGCACCATGGGTCTCATTGAGGACATTATTTTGTACGATGTATTTATAATGTTCCATTCATCTGCTAACCCATTCATCTGAAAACATCTGTGGACGGGTGGAGCAAGTGCGGTTAGAGATGACCTTAGTCCGGTTTACCACATAAATGCATTTTTGGGTGCGGGTAACATGTTTAATTGTATGTGATGCAATCAGGGAGAACCATACTGATACTAAGTATTAAGTTGAATTAATCGGCGTACATGCATGGATGTCGGAATTCGGACAACAAGCAAACGATGAGAAAGCCGAACAACTCAGCTTGCAGTCATGGCGTTAGAAAATGCATAGTTGCAGTGAAAATTATAATCAGTAACATAAGTCGGTCTGGATTAAAGAAAATATCAGAGCTGGGCACAAATAGATTGAGCCCCAAATGGCGCGTACAAAAAACCCACACGACAGCATGTTATGAATGTCAATAATTGTAATCTCCGCGCGGACAGCTTGCTTGTGATGTTGAACGTATGTTGTAACTTT
>UZAN01040032.1:0-11008 GCA_900618425.1 Echinostoma caproni | reverse complement strand
AGGTGTCACGAACAGACTAACCTTACGAGTCAGCTTGCAATTTGGAGGTTCTGTTTATCGGGCTCTGCTGCGCTCTCTTTCGTTTTTCGGCGATCTTATTGAACGCGACCTTTTTTGCAGTGCTAAGAGATTTTGCATGCACCCAGAAAATGCATAAAGTACTGGCCAGTTGTCATGCACTAAAATATTTTCATTATGATCAAATGAAGTTTCATTATATTAATCAACTATAAGACTGCTTTAGGTATGGACAGTAATTTATATCTTGTCTACTTCGATCCACGTAGTTTCTAGGCTTCATGATTGTCAATCAAACGTGCCTGATCTTAGTTACCAAGAACAAATAATCTCAACATAAAAATAGCAACCGTTATCAAGTATGAAAACGCAATTTATTCCAATAGGGACGGATCAATAATTATTCCAAATTAATTCCATAACCTTTACCATCTCGGTTATTTGTCACAAGGTATTATTTTGTACAATATATTTGGTTATGGAGACTGATTCATTTACTGTTTGCCTTTAGACTTCAGAAAAGATGCGTGAATCTCAGTTCTAGCTCATGCAAATTACCCCTAACAGCGCGGATCTTAATGTGATTGAAAATCTGTTTTCCTTTTCGAAGAGAGAGGTGAACGTGCTACGTGTGCATTGGACTTTGGAGGCAAAAGTGCGAATCTAAATGGAGCACAAAATAGAAAATGACTTCATAACAAAGTTGGTGGGTACGATGCCGAAAAGAGTCGGAAAAGTCCCGAAGGACAAAGGCAGACCAATCGACTATTAGTGTAAACAAACTTTACATCTTGTTTATTGTCAATGTTATTTTGCTGTTTGATAAAAAACTGATTCATTCTCTTTAGTTACCTCTCAACTCATCACGGTCTACGTCAACCACTACTGACGAAATGAGGCTGGCCGCTACATTCTTAACCATTCCATCTGTTGAGTATGAACGAATCAAAAAAATTAGGTCTATGAAGACTCACCAAGGCTTGCTTATTATCATTTACAAAGAAAAATCACTTCAGTATAAATGCTTTGCCTATGCGAAACGACAAGTATTTCACAGGGACCGGTTACTTCAGTTTCGATTAGACCTGTATGTTACCTATACGAACTATACTGATTACAGTATTAATAATAATAGGCACGGAAATCGGAACATGAACCACACAAGACGAATCACTGAACACGAATCAAGAATTAGCAATCACGGACTGGATCACGTAAGAACTAGACCACAGTATCCCACAAGACTGAAACGTGAGGAATAGGATGCAGGGACGATAGTTCGTTTATTGGAAGACATAAAGGGGATAAAATAATATGTACGAAGTAGGTTCATTGGTTATCCGGGTTTTTACCAATCGCGTTCCGGTATTGCTTGCGTCGTTTTACTTTTGTCTGGGCCGTACGATCTTTAGTTGGCTGCTACGATCTGCCTATGGTATGACGTCACAAGCAGTAACACGTACGCGCGTTGTTGACATCATCCGTGGAGCTTGATTGATTTGTCCACACCCGCCACTTCGGGTAGGCTTCATCTCCTGGGCCCGGATCACCACACGAACCCACAAGTGCTTCACAGGGACCCGTTGCTTCGGTTCCGTTTAGACCTGTGTAATAGCATTTACCGTGTAATCTGGGGATCTATTTAAAACGTGAACTTGTGTAAACTATGCCACCGCTAAACATCTGTAGTTAATAGTCTACTAACTACAACTAACTAACTGCAACCAAATTGGAGATATAAGCTTTAGGAAATCTTCGGTTTCCCGGGTGCTACCTTTTATGCAACAAATGTGCATACGGAATCGTATATGCTTTTTACCGTGTCCACCTGTACAAATCACGGAAACCGATTTAGAGATGACGACCCTCTTCGGCCGAGTTAACAACCGTCCTGGTTGTGATGGATTTGATGCTGAATCAAGCCCTGCACTCGTGCCAGGATAGCAACATCAATTGGCTTCCAGTTGTCCGACTGTCTGCTTTTATGTATGCATTGAACGGTCAGGTTTTCTAGAACGATTTTGACTGCTCATGTGGCCATGTGTGGCATGCACTGTGTACCTTAGGAGTTTAAGAGTTCGCCAAAGGATTGGAGATTTTAAGATCAAAATATCCCATGAACTGGAGAAGCATTCGAAAAAAATCAATCATTTTTCCAATCAGACAGTTAAGTTTTAACTGATACACGCCACTGGACACACATACAGGTTAACATTGGTCAGTTGGATACATTTATGGTACGGTCACAACATTCGAATGTTCGTGCAGGCTGTTTTAGTTCGACCAGCGTTACTAATCTATATGATGCAGAGATGACCTTTATCTAATCGCATCTTCCTTCACCGTTATACGTATGGATAAGAGACAGCCAGAACTAGCTAGCAGGTTTAACAACTGAAACACTACAGCATATATTTGGCAGACATTCTGACTTAATTGTTATTTTTTCTTCCTTCTGCGTTTATACAACCCATTTCACATGTCAGTAGGCCCCCGTTTAGAATTAGACTGATGGTTTCGTAGATACCCATTTGGAAAAAATACCGCTGGGTCATTCAATAATAGTAAATATGGCTAATAATTTTTCATTATTAGATTCAAGATTATTCTATCGCATTCCACTCCAGTTTTATTCGTTTATCATCTCCGGATCTCACAAACCAGTTACGCGAATCAGCCGACTAAGCAAATCGAAATGTTCTTGACATATCCCAAACATGTGTACGTATTCCCATCACGTATTACTTGCTCTTCTGCTTCATTTTAGTATCCGCGCCAAAAGATACCGGAAAAAACGATGAGGTATGTGTTCTGTGTTTCATCGCGATTTATATGCACTTTTACACTACGTGTGTGACTGTACAATGAGAATGACACGTATTCAGTTTACTGTTTTTTTTTCTTCTTTTGATTGATCTATAATTGAATTTCATTCAACGGAAAAGGATTTTCACGTGAAATTTCTTGCTTGGCAGTTGAATGTATTCATTGCGGAAGTGATTACCTTACATTGCCTTATTTTTACTGCCCAGGTCAGCAGAGAAACCGAAAGATTGGTTTCGGGAACGTAGCTAACGGTTCAAATAGTTCTGAAATAACCTTTTCCGTATGAATCTTACTGGGAAATTTCTGGTCCTGACAATACCGTTTTCAAGAACGAAACCCCCGGGAGATAGTGGAATCATTAAAAACACAACATGAAGTGGTGCTTTTGTTTGTTCAGAACATTTCCGTCTCGTGGATATCCTAGGTCAAAAACGAGTATGCATGAGAATGTGTTGATCAATTTAATGTCCTATGCTGACAGATGACCGTATATGCTTGTATGGAATTTTTGTGGCATCCACTGTTGTTGACCACGAACGCCAGTTTGCGGCAACCAATATGACGAATGCACTCCGATTCCGACCTATGATTGACATCAGCCTATACCAGTCTATTTGGAAGTCACGAATTGTGTTTCGATTTTAGAAAGACAAAAAGTCCTCTCAATATATCATATTAGGCATTCACGTATGCAGATTGTGTAGATTGGCTCATAGCCTTAGCTGAATACAAGGACGGTGTTAGCTGAAAATGAATTAAACAATTTTGAAAATGTGAACATAATTCAGCCACTGAGAAGGCTGTAGAATGAGAGAAATCATTATGGTGAAATACAGAACAATCATCTTTATGGCCATGGTGACAGCATTGCTTGAACTCGGTTGGTTTCCTTTCTCAACTTCAGTTAAACAGTCTGAATTGCTTTAAGATTTCTGTCTTTGGATCAGTCTTCTGTTCATCGTCTACCATGCGTTGCAGTATTGAGGCGATGTGGAAGGAACCAGTGCCTCTGAGAATACTTGCACCCATTCACGGCCTTCCACGGATATTTAGCCAAAGATGCATATATTTATATTGCTCTGTCACAAATGTAAAAATCAATATTTCTGCGGGGGTCATCGGAAGTCGTAAACGCTTTCATCTGCTCTGCACTGTTTTGGATCAGTGTAAATTGGTAACCCATTTATCGTGTTCATTAGAAAATACGGATAGATAGCACACGAATCTACTTGAACTTATTATCGGAATTTTAGTTTAAATCAGTCGGGTTGGGACTTCAAACCCTTACCCCTGAGCTCCACGGTAGACGGTTATCACTTTGTACGAATGGCTCAATCAATTTAGAGTAGCAAGTTTGGATTAGCCTACTCGATTGTTCAGAGGCATCAGGCACCAGGCACAAGAGTGCCTGATGCCTCTGAACAATCGAATGAGCTAATCCAAGCTTAATACTCTAAACGGAATTTTTGGTTTATTTCAATTCAGCCCCTAATTCTCGAATTTGACACGAAAATGAAACTCATGGACCAGACCAAAATGAAATTATCTTCGCAATAAAATCACCCGATATATATAACGCAAACAGCACAGGTGTGTTTGTAGCCACAGTAGAAGAATTCGAACACAGACAAAGCATCATGTCTCTCATGGAACTGACAAAGTTGATTATCGGTTACAATATTTCATTTTACAGAATATATCACGTCATGAAAGCTTAAACCAAGTTAACTAGTTAATGTAATAGGACTTTCAAAAGTGCATTTAACACACTGGATGATGGAGTTTTAGCTTCTTGCTGGAAAAAATCTTGATTTCCTTCCAGACAAACGTTGTTACACGCTCTCCCCTACCCTTTTCCCACACCCCCACCCCGCAAAAAAAACCCAGAATCTGGCGTTTACAGAACAGACTATTCCGCTGGATTCAATACTCAGCAATGTGTGTGGTGGTTTTTTGAGGAAAACACAAACAATTTCTGAATGATTGTGGGTTTTTCAATATCATGTAAACGGGTTTCCAACAAAATAGAAAACATCCAGGCTTCCGGATAAATGAGACCAATCAATCCAGCGAGCTCTGGTAATTGACAGGATACGGAATGGTACATTTTTTCACCATCAGTTTTCTGTCCGTCACGTGTTTGCTATATGGTAAGCGAACCCATTTAAACAGCCGCTAGATTTGGTTTGTGGTTGACTTTCCACAGCCGGTTTACTTGTCCATGAAGGGAAATTCACGTGAAACATCTCTGCTAAAGCCTAAGGAATTAGTTTTCCTGCAGTAAATAAACCAAAACACGGTATATAATTCACCACCCGGTTGTACTATTCGCAATACGTAGTAGATCCTGCAAAATCACCTTTGCCGCTCTGCAAAACACTGCAAGCTTTTCTCGACAGCGTCTGTCGAGGCGTCTCTGCAGAACTGAAAGGTGCTTGCATGAACACAGGCTTGACATCGAAAAACCGTGTTTCTAGAGAGGTGTTCAACCGCTGTATCCTTCAGCCTTGCAAAACATCACAGTCGCCTACATTCCATGTATTCATTTTGTTTCCAAGCTATTACACTTTGAACATCAAAACTGCAAGCCATCGGTCTGATTTATATGATATTTGTAAACACATGCATGCCTTTAATTAATGAAACATATTCCAATCGAATTATCTCAATGGGCTTGCGGATTTCACAGTGAACGAGGTGAAAATAAGTTAGTAATAGGATTTGATTTCTGACAACGAGGGAATCCTGCGCATCGAAATCAAAATGTTGATGAGTAGCTTAGTGATATTTCTTTCTCTTTTTAATTTTGTTTTTTAAAATAAATGCACGAGTCGATATGTGCTTAGCGAATACACAAACACACATTCAGTCTTCCGGGAGGACCTGACAAGTGATTCACTGTTGACACTAGACACAGTCGAACCGAAGGAGGCTAAATTGTACTATGCCTACTTACCACATCCAGAAAAACTAAGAAACGCGGCCTGGACAAAAAGAAGGTCGAGCAAGTGTAAAGAATGGGAAACTTTTATTCCGTCTCCCAAGCAGTGGTTCAGTCAAGGGAATGAATATCATGGAGTGTGATAAGATGTTCAAGAGGAAGCTCGACAGCGTCCTGCGAACAATGTGGTATGCAGATCTATCATGAATGAGATCTTCGAGTCTGTGGTGATGAGGCTCATACGGGAAATTACCCTCTGCCTCTAATTGAAGAACATTGAACATTGAACATACCAAAAACCTAAATAGAAAACATCAAGGATTTCGGTATATATAAAACATACATTGTTGAGTGGCTTGACCTGTTAGTCTTCGTCAAGCACGGTGAGGCTGCGTAGTCGCTGACTGGAACGGTACAGATCGATCAAGCATCTGAGCGATCATCTCATCCACACTTTGTTATCTCTTGTCAAAACTCGTGTAAAAGCATCGAGGACAAACTATCAGCCTCACGGTTCATCCACGGTGGATTTGCAGAAACATCACGCAATGCTTGTTAAAGGCACAACACTCATCTTCACCGGTTGTTTCAAATCAAGCAAAATGAGAATTACTGCGGATATTCCCAATAAATAAGACCATTACACCATCAACGACAAACAGGAATATGAGAACTCTCAAAGAGGAAAAAGAAACAGTTTGTTATTTAAACAGATCACGCCAACTGTCCATCACTCAGAATCAGCTGAGTGCAGTGTCTTTAATCCAATGATTTCTATCGACAACTTACCCAACACAGAGGTAGAAGAAGCGTAGTCTAGCAAACCGTCCACCGATAATATAGAGATGGTTTTAGGTTGAGAAAAACTAAGATATGCTGCTGGTCCGTGCGCTAAGAACCTAAAATGAGTTCGTGACGTGCGTAAAGGTTCTATGGAATCCGCCACAATTGGATCAGCTCCTAACAACACATAACAAACAATGAGGAAGCTGTCACTGGGAGACGATACGCGAAACGGATACAGTGAGCCGTTTAGTGTTTTGGCCAGGTTATATAGTCACAATGGATTAGCTTGCTCCAACTGACTGCTACTCATGCCTTGCACCAATTTTCGTTGGGATAGTTGTTCATGCTTCTGTGATTGTATATGAAACTCCAGAGTAAGCATCATGTGCGAACGCATTAGCATATTTGCTGGATGGCCAGAAGACAACAAATTCGGATCGAATAATGATCGAGTGAGCTACTTGTTTTAGGTGAATACAAATCCAACGAACGGCTATTGTACTTAATCTACATGGACAAAGGCGAGTACTATTTTCAGATGAAAATAGATAATCGTTTTTTTTGTTGGAATCAATTAAGGAAGACCACATTTGCTCTGGAATATGAAGATCAGAATGTCTCACTGGTTAATTGAGCCTGCGCGCGAGAAAAGTAAAACGTGTTGCGACGGCATAAAAGCCTGTACTTATTTTCCAAGATAGTGTACACGAAATATGCGACATCCAAGTACCGCGAGCAGGCTCAACCGGACGTTCAGACTCCGCTCGCCTGAATTTCTCATGTTTGGTTGGCGCCTCATGTGCTCAATTATTTGACAATCAGGTGAGGTGAAATGGTTCTTAACGTTGCAAAATGTTACAAATGTTACAAAATGCTATTTTTCACTGTTTAGCCGAAAGGACACAAACAATTGTTCGCTAAAATGGGATCCACAGATGAGGTTTGACTCTCAACAATCCACACAATACATGCCTCCAAATAATCATCTTGATGACCTTCATTGTTTGGTAATAGGTTAGATGAGCGACATGACAGAGAGAAAGAGACGGAGGGTTAAACCCTAACTGGTAGCATTTTTCAAATTGTCAGTCTTCAAAATGTCTAGCGAACGTGTGGGACCAGTGTGTTGGCCAGCCAGCCAGCCAGCCTTTCACTTACTAGGTACACGACAGTTCAAACGATTTCATGGATAGCTAATTCTCAGTTGGCCTCCTCCAGATAAATCTTTTCATTCATATTGTTCAGAAGACTATTTCAGTGCATCAGAATAAGAGCATTAGATAAATGGAGCCGATAGAGATCAGGGACAGTTTGAAACAAAAAGAAGGTTGCACACATATCCAGCCGGACATTCCAGCGGCCCAATATTTCGTGAGTGTCGATCAGAGAAGTCCGTTGTTAAAGCCAATTCATCTGATCCCGTGGTCGTGGCCGTGGTCGTGATCGGTTGGCTCTGATTAATGCAACTGATATTCAGGTCGATCGATCGATCTATCATCGATCGATTAACTGATTGATTCACCACACTAGTCAATGACCCAACACGGTCATTCAGAAGACCGGCCACATCAAGACATCTGCCTCAAAGTCACTGAATGACCGAAACAGTGGTACACTTTTGGAACCAAACAAAACACACATTTGCTACACAAGTGAAAATGATCGCGCAACTCTTGCCCTTGCCTTCACGATGAGTTTATTTAATACCTGTTACACCGTAACTGTACAAACGGTTCATCGGGAGTCATTTCAGGAAAACAGCAACCATCTGGCTGAGATAATTCACAAAGATTATTTATCCATATGACAACCACGCGTGATTTCACATTCAACTAGCTTCCATGTCAAATATTTGGTTCATATTCCGAAAATTTAGTATTTGACAACAAGTGAAACAAAAATTACATCTGAAGTTGGGTGATTGCAGATTTTTCAAGATAAAATTAGATAGTATCACGGACATTCAACATTATTTTGAAGTTCTAAGTTAAAAAATATATTTCAAAGGAGAGATTCGTCGTGTACATAGCAAATGAAGCTAGAACTGAAAAGCTGAAAAGCACTGCACAGCTGTTTCGACCTGGTTGGGTCTCATCAGCAATGCGAATCCATCGATGCAACTGTGGATCGAACCCAGGACCTCACAGGCAGAACCCAAACATGCTACCCACTCGACCACCGAGCAGGTCGAAACAGCTGTTTAGCGCCTCCTAGGTTTTTATTTTTAGCTTCTCGATAAATTTCTCCCTATAAGTTTAATCAGATCCTCCAATTACTCACATAAAAGATATATGGCAGTGGGGCCACTTGTAAAGCGAGAACAGAGTTTAATTTGCTGGTTTGAACTGCAGAAAGCCTAAATACACCATAGGAGGATCAGTAATGTAGTCATGTCGTGGACATGCTTTCCCACTTTCACGTATATGAATCTTCTCAAAACTATACGTGACAATGAACTGACATATTGCTTATGACAGGCATACTCGTGCAAGTTGGGCCTTCGAAGTATTCCACATTTTCAAACGTTTTGAGAGTAACACTTTCTTCATTTGAGCTACTATTACGGCATATGAAATTCATTTTACTGGAAAAATTTGTTGATAATATAATGAGTTAGACTGCTGTTCGTCTGGATTTAAACATGGGAGCGGTCGGATAGATTACAACTCTGATCGTACCCAACGCGCATTGACACACTGACATATTGAACAGCTCAATACGCTCTTTATGGTAAAGAAAGCTACGTGTTGACAAGTGCCATCAATCGTTAACTGCTGGTGGTAGTGAACTGGATCGTATCCCTCGCCTGGTCGTCTAAAAGTATGAACAGTACATTCATGTGGGTTCAAACAATGATTAATGAAATTTGGTTATGAAAAGGGTTGATTTCCCATTAAGTGTTTTACTTTGTATGTATACAGAATGAAGCTCCTATTCTTTTTATAGATATGTCATTCCCAGAAACTTCATTGGATAAAACTACACGATAAGCTTTGGCAACTGCGAAATGGTTCATCTGATGTTTGTTTTTCGCTTGGCTCGTTTTCAATCATACTCAAACCTTATCACGTTTAACCCTGAACTGCTTCCTGATAAACTTATTTGTCCAATAATGGTTTACAACAGATCTCGATAACTGTTTCCTTTACAGGTTTACGGGAGAAAACGCCACTCGCCTTGATCCCCATTGGTCAATTATTTGGCCAATTGGCATGCCAGAAAATTAGCGGGCATTGATTAGTCCATTCCCCTTTTGTATGCGAGATCCCACTAGGTTCGACAGCACTTTCATAGCATCTCACAGAGCTATTTTCCAGATTTCATGGACTAATTTTCTATAGGGCAAAAAACATGTCCACTAAACAGGGTCGAGGCGTTGTTGTGAAAAACAAGTTGAGGATTTTAAAACGAAACTACACAATGCATATTGATTATATTCCACCCAAATCACAAGATGGACCTCAGGTGAGTACATCATATTGTTCATCCCTTAAGACACATCAAAAATTTGATTCTAAATTGCTCAACCTTTTCCAGTCCTACACATGTTGTGATTTTGAATGTACAGATTGCACACGCTTTTGTGATTTCTACAGAACCGTTATCAGGGTGATAAAATCAAACCCCGTTTAGTGAATGAGAGAAGTAGTGGAGAGAATATACCTTCAAAAGGTCAATATAGATGTTCTAATGGACTGGATGTCCAGGTTCCTGCGGATTCCCGTCGTCACAGTTGAGGGCGCTGAGAGCACTTGTATTGGGTTTTTGTATATCGCATTGTACAAACTCCAAAGAACGGTTGTTTCAAACATCTCCTTTGTTCTCTTTTTTCGGCTACCTTGAATGGGTCCGAAATTACTTAGTTAATTGAGAAAAACCACAATTAATAATTTATATCATGTGTTTCCCAGAGTTAAACTAATGCAGAATAAGCGAGCAATTATTGCCGGAAGATTAGTGGTAAGGCTGTTCACGTTGAACAACATAAGACACCCACTACCACAACTACCACAACCACCACCACTATCAATATCCGGTGCGGTTTATCAAACAGTTTACAATTTGTTGAACAATGATGCCACGGTCGTTTTCATTTAAGACATGCAGCAAAAGTTGGCTTTTGAGAAACCACGGGAATTACCGCTTGGGACTAAAATACAGCAAAGAAAATGTGCTTAACGGACCACATTGATAATGAACTTCAATTCGCACAAAATGGTCAACCAGAACGATGTATCGATAGGATAATGTTAGATAACGAGTATATACCCAAAAGAGGTGTGAGAGGCATGAAAACGCAGTGCTGCTCTCTTCGACGACAGATCGGAAACGTGTTTCTAAATTGCTCAGCCTTTTCTAATCATAACATTGTTTTATTTTGGAATGCGTCATCATGCGAACATTTTCTGCTGTGTGCCGATTTGTTCGCATCAGACA
>UZAN01040031.1:80838-95525 GCA_900618425.1 Echinostoma caproni | reverse complement strand
ACGGGGAAACCGGTAACCCAAGCCCCGGGACTTGGAGTGACGAACCACATAAGGCCCCACTAGGTTAGGCGTGGTATTGAACCGGATGACAGCAAAGCTGCCTATCCTGGTCCAGACAATTGGAAACGAACACAGGAGAGGGGTGCTGGAGCCGACTATAGAGACAACGCTGAGTTAAGCCAACCACAGAGCTATTGGTCGATGTGTGGTTTTCAAAGATCGAGCTGACCAATTTCAAAGGGAACAAGGATAACAGGCCGATCAATCGTCCATATCGAACGGAAACTGTCAGAGGTGAGCTAACCACATGATTTGTTCTTCATCCTGCTGCGCGGTTGAGAGTAAACCGTATATATTCACTCATGCAGGTGATTTGCGTTTGAATGTGATCAATGTGTGTGTATCCGCCGATCGACCTTTTATATTACAACGTAATTGTAGGTGTGAGGCTAGAAGCACTTCAATTTTCACAGCTTTCCTAATGACAAAAAGAGGATTGTTAAATGTTTTCAATGGGTCAAATCTGATTCTTCCAGCAAAATGGATCCAGATTATAAATTCCCGTGTTCTGCACACTCCCTTTCACACGAAAAATGTATCGATACCATTGTCTAATGAAATTCGTTATGGTCATGGATATTAAATAGATATTTTTGAGCTTATAAGTATTTTGCAAAATATCGCAGTGTACTCGAGGAATGTAAACTCGCTTTTTGCCGACATACCAATTCTTGAAGCAGTTAACGTTTGATGCCTCTTTATGTCTTCCAACAATAGTTGTCTTAATTTTGATACCAATATTGAATACTTGAGAGAATGGTTTCGTTTTGAGTTTAAAGAAGCAACCTTGAAACTGTATGCAATATCATAAATCCAATTAAAACAAATGTATTATTGGAACTTGGAAGTTATATCTCCGTATTCACCCTGTACAAAAGTTCTGTGGTCGACATTGGTATTGTTTCGGACGATGAAAATCTTTAATCCCTTTGATAACATTTTAACTCAGCCCACCCACACTTCTCCGTATCTCATCAAATAAAAAAATCGAATGCTTTAACAGTTATAGCAAGATTTGTGAGGCGATTGAATGAGATACGAACAACGTTCAGTTCACCATAAGGCAACGTGGAGTGGGAGAAATGTACATTTCTCCGGCCTTTACTCCATGGCTTACAAACGTCGGTTTGTGAGAACTGTAGGCTGTCCAGCAACAACATTTTTGTCTCCAGAAGAAGAAGTTGTAGTAGTAGTAGAAGAAGAAGAGTGATTTCTGAGGAATTCATCCATAGTTTTAAAAGGTAATCCAGCACAATGCGTTGGTGAAACGGTCGTCTACACCAAACTAACTTTCAAAGTAGGCGACGTTTGAAACGATGTAGGCTAAGACCCCAAGTCACCTGTTGCCAGCATAATTGTAGCTGTTCAACTCAGCCTGATTGTCTCCATTCGCGGAATCTATCTCGACAAACGTAAATATGGCTGTCAATCCGGTTATTTCTTAAACACGGCAGGGGGTAACGCATACATAGGCATAACCAAGTCAGCTATTACAATGGTTGAATGAACACACTTGGAGGTGGTTGGAGAAGTCAATCACATAACCACAAAACGATGGAGGGGCTTAAAAGAAACCCGCGGTTAATGGCTGTTAAGCATCTTATGATGACAAGATATGGTTTAGTCTTTCTTGACTTTTAAACAAATGTTACGCAATCCTAAAGCCAAACTTTAAGTATGTGATGGAGAGTGGTTAATTCAAACGCTATTGACACAATCCACCACTGATTGCAGGGATAATGTAAGTATAATGGTTAAAATGCATTAGCGATTGATGAGATTGAGCGCAATTGTATTGGCTGACGACATTTGTTATCCTTCGGCAATCAAACAGTTTTTGAGGTTTTCCCTCATACGGCTTAGGCAAATTTTTATTTTCTTATTCTGTTCTGTTGCATTAATAATTATCATTGATTGGCAGATTTAAAGCGTTTTAGGTTTTATGTCGATTGTGAAAAGTTCAGGACCCTCGATGGAATTCGAACCCACGCATGAACGCCGCCTACTCTTTTGTACAGCGCACGCTCAACCAGCTGAGCTACGAAGCCACACCGAAGGCACTGAACTTTTCACACTGAAATCACCCATCCAACTTACACAGGCATATGGCATCCACCATTTAGCATGTAAGCTGACTTCCCCTACAGGTTTTCCTTACAACTCACCGGAGTCCACCGAATGAGCTTCTTAGACAAGATAAATTGTTCAAATTGTTGTTATGCAGGTTTGGAGTTTTTACGGTCTATAGTCTCTGAAAGATTATAAACAGATCACTTTCAATCGTCCGAGCGATACACAAAAGGGAATGGAACCGAGAAAAGTAAGTAGTCCAGTTTCATGAGTCTGTGAGTCAGGAAAGCCGAATAAATAAATTTGCTCTGGTTATTGTCCGACTATTTGTTGGGAAAGTCTCTACGTTACGAATGAGAATTAGTTTCTTTCATTGGAATCAATAATTGCCATACATTTGAGAAGACAGACATGATGGTGCCCGCATTTCTCCCCAACTAATATCAAGTGAAGTTGTGGAATAATGATGCATTGGTTAACTGTACTCATGCAAAAAAAGTGTTAATCTTTCTGTCCACCTATAAACTGTTTGTGGTTAAAATGTAACTTTTGATTTCATCTCAAGCAGAAAAGCGTAAATATGAAGCAATTTCCAAAAATGAATTGCAAACAAATTTCTTATCTTTTCAGTTTAGTGAACTACTTCGAACTATGTGTGTTTGTAAAGATAATTTGACAGCTTTTGAAAATCAGCCACACGTTTTTCTCACGAACGGACGAGAAGAGCGACTGGATTACACCTTACACTGATTTGGGTGAAGCAGTAACGTCTCGGCAAATCATGACCTTCTTCATTTATTGCTTATGTTGCAGCCACATGAACAGTTTCAAGTACGAATGACTTGGTTTTGGTGAAAGCACTAACAGATAAATAAATATCAAAGATATATAGGTGCCAGCGCCTGTTACACGGATGTCGTATAAAATATTTCCATCCTTTACGGAGTTCGATGTGGTTTTCGCGATGTACTAGTATGGACTAAAGGCGGAGTGAAGCAGTTAGAACGCTGGTCACAACCCCACACCGGTATTGTTCAAATTTGTCATCGTCAAAACGGAACCAGATTGGGTTGATAGGTTTTTGGTTATTTTACCTTGTACGTTTGCTGTACTTCTCTCGCCAGCAGAGAAACTGTTATAGCAATCCCACTTTACCGTTTTCTCCTATTAACACACTGCCACCTTTCGTTCAGTCTTTTATGATGTCTCAAGATACGGCGAATGTGAACCGGAAAATCGACTTCAGTGCAATGCAGAGGCCCCAAGTGCATTCATCCGGCAAATAGGTTTTTCTGCTCAAGACACTGTTCGATGAGGTAAGCAAGCATTTGAATAAGTGTCGTTCGTGTTCCGGCTTGACTTGACCAAGCACTTTCGTTCGCTGTCACAGACGCGATTTGCTCCGAAATTTAGGAAATTTTAGTCCAACCTCCGGCACAATGTAGTTTGGCGGGAAAGCAGCTTTGTTCCTCGACCGGTTCAATGGCGTGAAGTATTTATGGGGGAATTGAAGGGCTCTTCAAACCATTCTAACGATATAGGTACCCCGTTACCATGGATGAAAATTCAGCTATCGTGATTATTCAGCACGCAATGGCGTAGGACACAAGATTGTATGGGTACATGCCTTGGAAGATAAGACAGCAACTCGTGGTGTTGGTGACGTTCTTGTTCTCATGTCTGACCATATTCCAAAAGGTGTGATTATACAGTTGAGCTGGATTCGCTGTTCGTTGCCCATTACAGTTCATGTTTTGCTTCATTTAGTCGAAGGAGACAAATTGGCTTTCGGAACTCCACTTTGGTACCCGTATGGCACACATTGTGGAGTTGTTAGAGAACAACAAACACTGAAATGTTGCCTTTTTAAGCATAATGGTTATGATGATGATGAGAACTTGGGTGGTATTCCGAATGATTACTCGGATGCTGCTGCTGCTGCTGATGATGATGATGATGAATTGGATAATTTTAATGNTTTAATGAATGTCTCAAATGCGAAAAAAATAATCATAGTTGTGCTGGATCTCAAATATTTGTGTAATTATATTAGAAAACGTTTTCGTTTTTAAAATTATCATTGTCTGAACGTGTTGTTTTTTCTTCCGTACCCATGACCCTATTCCTCTCGTATGTAGTCAGTTTAATATGTTGAAAATTCCTTGCAGTTGCATATTCATGTCGTTCGTCCGAATGTGTCTTCGTTGAATACAGGAACCAATAACACAGTTTTCAAAAAATCTAAGATTAGAGAATATTGCAGAAAACCGCCAATTGGTTTGCTTGTTATTTACCAGCATACATTATGCATTATTATCAGTGCATGATTCTGAGGTATGATACTGTCAAAGCTTATGAATTTGAAATGACATTTGGCATAACCGGTCAGTGTAAACCGAATTGTATGCTTCCCTGATAGCATTATACCTTTTGGAGTATGTTTCAAATTAGAATTAGGGCAAAATTGATTACCACGTGATTTGAATTCTTATGAACCCCCTAATAGTTTAACAGTTTGGGGTCTAGAATCAATCATAATATTTATTTTAATTTAAGATTTTCAATCAATGAATGTGAAATCAAATCCATTATTGATTTATCGATGAATTCAAACAAATGTCACATCTCGCATGTATGAAGTTCAAACAGTATTTTTCCTCTTATACTAACTGTACATATGTTTCAATTCAGTAGGCCTGTGAGCTCTCCTCTATTTTTATGGAAACATCTAAGGCCCCAATATTAAGTTCATATATCACGTGATCTATTAAACATATTAATTCTTTCATTCTGTGAATGGGTGAATGCTAAGTTATTGGTCAATCTTTGTCTTCATTCACAGATATGAATATATAGTTACCGGTTTTTCATGCTATATAAAAATCCAGTATTCGAAGAAATTTTGCCTTGCAAACAATGCTTCCGTTGAAAAAGCATGTGATGACCCGTGTCAGGTCTAATGGAGCTTGACATGCCTTGTTATCACACTAACACACATACACACCGATCGAGCAAAATGCTCTCATGCTATTTGATGGCTACGGATACTGTCAGTTTTCAAAAGCGCAATATATATATATATCACGTGGGCAAACCCGTTGACCCCGATATAATCGTACAATACGTGCTAGACCTCTGATTATGGCACATAGTTCTGCATTCTTTCCTGTCGATATATGGGCAATCAGACGCATCTGTAGCCAGCCAAAAGTGGGAACGGGTAAAGTTTGCCTTAGTTGGGTAATCAAGATGCTGGATACTACCAATCGGTCGACTGAATAGACGCGGGCGTTGTCAAAAGCAATTCCATTCGGGAACGGATTCAATTCCACTTTTGGGTTATGGCAGCCACGGGGTTTGATTGTCATTTGTGGAAGAGTTTTATTGCCTTATATTTCTTTTTCAAATATCATTTCATGTGGAATATGCTCTTCGAGTTATTACATTGTTTTATAATCATGCATGCGCAATCGAGGGGCGCGCAAATATCCCACATTCAAGATTCACCCCTGAAGAAATACTATGCAGCTCAGGATAACAATCTTTTTCATCCGACATCGTGTGAGACTCGTAACATAAGACGGACGCCTATAAAACTGATTGGGATCAGGGGGAGGAGGAAAGGGAGAATTATTTAAATTGCGCTGAGAAATTTGGGGCAAAATATGGGTTACTGTGAAGGAAAAGGATATTTTTTTTAAATCGTCACGAAATTGCGTTCATTCGTACCGGAGTACAATTCGTTGATTGCTCTGCACGTTACGTCTCATATGATTTTATCTAGTACTGTGTGACGACTACATTGACCGAAATCAGGCTGGCGAAGTACGTAATAATTTCTCCAGGTAATATCGAGGGAAAAAGTGAAGAAACAGAACTGGTTAGTCAGCACGTCACACTGGTTCCCGTGTAGCTGGGACAGATCCATTTTCTGAGATAAGAATGAAATTGAACCAGGGAGCAATTAATCAGCTAACGAACAGTAACACCAAAAACCGGTAACCCAAGTAGTTCTGGCTCATTAAGAAGTAACGAAATATTTAAACAAGTAACCCCTTCCTTTGTTTCTCTTCTGTTCGTTGATGTAATGAGAAATATTACTTCTTTTCTACTGTTGTCACATCACGGGTTTTCAAAGGGAAATTGAGTACAGTGCGTATGTGTGCAAAGTTGCAACACAATTAAAAAGGACAAATTACGTAAACCAATCATTGGATTATGTGTTCCAAATTTTCCACATCAAATTGCCTTTCAGAAGGTACACTTATGTGGAATGGTTCTACCATCAAATAACATATCAACTGTACTCCAAACAGCAGAAAACTCAATTACTTATTATTCTATTCTCGAATCAGAAACGATTCATCAATTCGTTCTGAAATCGCAGAACAAAGTTACACATTTTAACTTCGCAATTAATTCAGACACACTTGTATTTATTCGTGTAGTGCAACGCAGTGTAACACCGAACGATCACTGGTCGGGGTTTGATTCACGCGAAATGTCTCGCCATCGACTTACATTTTGGTTATCTACCATCGATTGCTGCGGCACGTAACAAACGGTATTTTTCAATATCATCGCCATCATCAACAGTGCGTAGCGACCATCACACAGTTGGGATGTTACGTGGGTTCATTGTCTGACTAGGTATTATTTCATGTAATTCTGTTTTTCTCAAGAAAAACAATATCCATAAAGACGCCTCACTTTTTCCTATCCTAAACCATTCGACATCAGGATCCAATACATTTCATTCCAGCTATTTCTGTCGCTGACACTACGCTGCCTCTTTGTCTCATATTTCATTCCAGGCTTCCTTCGATATCACGTCTCACTACGAATCCCTTTATCTTATTTTTGACGCCTTACATTTTCGTACAATGTGTGTGCCCCTTCATGCATTTGCTTCTATGACATGTACTTTCTTCACCGATTGTTGCACTCCGGTATCCTCTGTGCATAAACATGAATACGGCTTTAAGTTGTGAATAGATTGAACCATTTAATGCACTAAAATCTACGGCATTCTGGAACAATCTGCTAACTTATTATTTCAATTTTACACGAGTGATTGAATGTATTTTGGCCAACTCAGAAACCAATATTCTCTGCCGCACCTTGCAACGATGGTTTGCTTAAACAAAACCACAAATAACCTAGTCGAAATAACGATTCTTAGGGTTAGACAGCAGGTTGTTAAAAATAGGTGATGTTACGTTCTTACACCTACTTCAAATGTAACTCACAAAATGTTTTGTGACCTGCACAGGATTCCACGATGTATCAGCTGTTTTTGATGAGTTGCAAAGCTGTATCGAAGGGGTCTTCAATTGCTCAACTTAAATAACAGCCTTGTTACACAGCATTGAATTGAGGCGTGAAGAACAACTTAATTTTGGTTTGCGTAGAACACCACTACCAATCACATTCACTGAACTGGACATAAAAGTGAAATTATACACCGTCGTATGATATAAATCACCCTACATTTGAATTCATACACTGCATACAAAATATCAATTCTGTTACAATTCATCAGGATCGGTATCTAATCAAGGAGGGCCGGGGGGAGAGTAAACTAGTAATTAAGATATACAATGAGATATCATTCAAAACTCAGACACGATCTGATGGAGAAAATCCCCTGAGGAAATGTGCTAGATTTCGGTAATTCAACCAAACGTTTTTGTTGTTGTAACAAACACATTAAGGAATGTGCAAGTTAAACGATTTAAAAATGTGACTAACGGAATATATAAATATTAACTAACTAATTGGATGCAGTGTTACTCTGGAACGTGGCCAGAATAATCAACGGGCGGGATAGTTGAATATCATCATTAGGGATAAGCTGATCATCCTATCCTCATTCAAAGTTGCATATTTTTTTCACTTTCCGCAAGATATGTAAGACGTATGATGAAACAGTTCTTACCAGGGATCAGAGATCATTAACCGGCCTGACTAGGAACAAGATGTAAGAAAACAACATTCAGTGAGATTATGGTCCACCTAGCTGATACCAGGCATCAGAAAGAAAACGAGGCATTTCAAGTTGTCTACAAAGTACCCAAAACAAGTCGAACTGCATTCGTACACCTCAATTGACAACGGCAGAACCAGTCGCAACCAGATTCCTGAACCCATTTCTAAACAACCAGTAGAAAATGGTTACCACATGTTAGTTTTCTTGGTTCCAATCTACGAGACGAACCGAAACACGACCTAAATCAAGTCATCATGATGTAACATGATGTTGTTCTTTCCCATTCAAATTATTGAACCAATCACGTTCGTGTCCACATTAGATATAGACACACAAACACACATCTAACTTTAAATGCCAAAAAGACGAAGTTACGCAAATAACCTGGTTTGTCATTTTGTTTGTCTTTTAATAGAATGTTANGAAGTGCCGTATTTTAGGTAAACAGAGACTGATTAATCGAACGAAAGAAAGACAAACAGATCGATGGATATCACTTGAGATCTTGTTTTGAATTCCTTTTTAACTAAACAGTATTCCATGGGGTATATTGAAAAGACAAAGGCAAAAATAACCGAGTAGCGGGCATAAACTGTTTCCCGTTCATTTTGTCATAAACATTCCTCGAAAAATTTCGTACTAGTTCAAAGATCTTACCACTGACTGACATGAAATGTTGCATTCCCTGAACGTGACTCACATTTTTTCGAAATCCTTAAGGAGTATGACATAGCATGTACTAGACAATCATAGAAAAAAGTATCCAGGCCTTGCATGAACGTATTATGATCAAAATGATCAGCTTTATTCCAGTCGTGAAATGCAATACCCACTTGTTTTAAACCACTACTCGCTGATGATGAGACATCGAATGTGTTGGACTAATGCACCATCCCTTGCATCCGCGTTAGAGGGAAAATGGTTATGCCACCCTGATTGCCTAAAGGCAATCTTTGAACTAAAGTAGTCTGGTCGATGAAACTCATTTTTGAATACACAATGCAATTTGGTTCTTTGTGCCAGATCGATCACTTCACTCTTGATGGACAAGAGTTTCGCTCGGAGAGACGTTCCCCGGGGCACACTTCAATCGGATCAACATGATGAGGTGTCACAGTGCTTTTTTGTTCTCATTTGCTTTACAAATACTAATGTTGAATCCACATGGAAAATCAAAATTCGCACTCCTTTGTCAAGTCAGTTTAGTTGGCGAATGAAGTCAAAAGTTTTGAAAACCTATATGAGCACTTTTCCCATCAAAATTACATCCTCATTTATGCACCCAGGGCCCCGCCTAATTCTCTTGAATGTTTTTTTACTATCCTAGCAAGACCAAAGATGGTCTATTCATTACATCCCCCGAAATGAACATAGAATTAACTGACATCGCCTAAATCCCAATATCATCGTTATATATCTTTATATTTTGATAAGTACATTCTCGAGTACACCGCATCACGGCAAAACAGAAGAAGTAAAGCCTCAACTTTTCGACCTGGGAATGTTAATAACAATGTCTTGGTTTTCATCTGAACCCTTTCTTTAAATCCAATCACCTTGTTTTCATTTGGACCGTTTCCTTGTCAACGAAGGGATAATTATTTGCGTCTAACTACATGTACACATAGTGAAAAAATGTACACTATACTAACAATTTCTAGGTGATTTGTGAATTCAACCATTGAATTTTGTGTATTCGGGTGGAGTCTTTTGGTAGAGTAATTGTACCAGAGATGCACCATGGTCAATTTGTGTTGGTAACAGTTAGGAGCGAGAGAGAGAGAGCAATAATCAACAACAACTACTACAACAGCAATAACAACAATAACAACATATCATTCCTATCAGTCTCGTTTCATTTCCAGTATCAAACATAAACGCCCTCCGATGGTCACAAATCTTACGTGGAAGTAATTAAGACAAATCGATGCAACAGTTAGAGTATCTGATTGGATTCGTTGGATCTGTTTTGCTAAACATCTAAAGAAGCACACTAAATTGATCATTTTCTGGCAAATGATCTCTGTGCTCCGTGGAACACATCCAGCCGTTGTTTGTTTCAGCCTACGCATGATCTCTGAACTCGACGGTGCTTTATTTTATTCAGGTGTACAGTTGCCATTAGACAATGTTTTAGTTGCCTTATTCTTTGAGAAAAAATGGTTACTGTTGTCCAAATAATCTCATACTCCAGAAATTCGGAATCACCATAGTTTGATCTGTTCTCTCGCAAAAGTACAATTTCTTCAGATGCTGTGAGAAGCAGATATAGGCGAGTATCATTGAAACAATGTGAAATCATCGGCAAACAGCGAGTAGTGAGGTAATGTAATATTAACGGCATCCATTTAGTCTTAAAATCGGTTCTACATTGGTTAAACTGCTCCCCGAGTTTTATCCCTGGACTGAAAGATAAGGACCACTTTATTTTCGAGATCCCTTAAACTTTTGCCCCGCTACAGTAGAATTGATAGAGTTGTTTTAGTTGATTGATTTATTTCCAAGCATCTTGACGTTTGAAATACATTTATTGACAAGATAGCACATGATCAAGGGTACTGTCTGCATCAAGATATCGAGAAAGCCCTGTCGAATCCCCGAACTCGCTCCAAATATCAACTCCTTCCTGTGCGTGCGTCCACATACGGAAACAGTGTAATTCCACATCTTGCTTGGTTACTGACAAATCATCCAACTATTCTCACTCACCTCAGGTAAAAACTCGCACTATTTTTTTCTCTCATTTACTAAAGTGTAGAATTTTTTATATTTTCTTTTTTGATTGCAATTAGTTTTATCTATCCACTGCAAACAATCGTAAATTATTGAAAATTCACTCTTTGGTTTCTTGACTTGACCTGATCAGGATTTAAAACATGTCTGTCATCAGAATTATATCCTGGGAAGGACGACCGTCTTCTAGGAAACATGTATGATAGATAGAAAAGCTAGAATTCCTTCAACTGGGGATACTTGTTTCGCACCAATCGCAGCTCGGTATCCTCATGGAGGACAGTGTAGTTGAACTGCAGTTCTTTTACTCCCCGGATATAGATCTTATCACAGATCAAGGAAAGTGAGTCAAAGATGTCGTCACTTTATGTGCCTCAGTAGGTGCCGGTCAACCAAACCGCGTTGTCGATGGAATGCATCAAAAATTATCATGCGTCACGTTTAAATGCAAGCCATGTTTTCAGACCAAATATAGTTCTCGTTTATCTCGTAAGTACTTGGTTGACGACGAAACCTAAACAAACAGGAATTCACGATTGTATTCAGATCACTGGTGTGAGCTGGTTAGCGCAATGGTATGACACACATTCCACGCGATGGGTCCGGAGTTCAGGCCTCAGACTGGATGGTGGAGATGCATTACTGATGAGCCCTCAGGCGATTAAAACTCGAGTCCATTACCTCCCGAATGCACGATAGACCTTAAGGTATGAAGATAGTGCTTTAAGGTGAAGCCTAAGTGATTGTGATTCCACGTCAAGGATAGCTTTATTGTGGTATCTAACATGTAATTTCCAACTTATTGTGTAACGTTTTTTCATCAGATTAGTAAATCTGCTTCATATCGCAAGTTAGCTCACCGGAAATGCCATCACGGTAATCTCGTTTCTCTGAGAAAACTGACGCTTACCACCGCATTTGCTTAGCTACAAGATTGTCGTATATGCATTCACTGTGTTTGCGTGACCGACAACGTGAATATCTGCAAAGATACCTGTTTTCTATCAGAATTCAGGACAAATTTCGAATGAACATAGAAAGCAGGTGACTACCTGCAATCGAAAAGTATATCCACATTCATCAGATTAGAGTCTGATAGACCTGACCGGTTGTTACGTAACACAGCTTGGGATCCCAAATTGAGGCTGGCTGTGGAACAAATCGGCGGTTTGCAATGAACCCCCTCCTCGTTGGTTTCACTCGACAGCAAGAGAGTTGAATCATCTGTTCCTTATTGCAACAATAAGAAACTTTCTCTCCTGATCTCACTCCCTAGAAATGTGCAGGTAAACTAGCTAGTCTACTCATATCCTGTTCAAACAGATGTATCCGTGAAAATAGCATAGCGGATGGTTGAGAAACTTGAGGCTGTATCACGTTCTTAAAATAATTGGAGGAGATAAATTCCCACCGATTACTTTTACATCTTCCTTCAGACCTTAGAAAGGTTTATTTAACCTTGTATTAACACTCGCATAAAGCTCAACGATAAGAGCTAGCTTGTATACCATGGAACATTATCTACTCTTTATGCTATCACACATCCCATTCACTCAGTGTTCCCCATTCCTGACATTTTTACCGAGGTATCTTCCGTATTTTCTCCGTGATAGCAATACATTTACCTGCAATAATAGGTCCAAGCTAATAGTTTTTGCTACCACGTGTTACCCGATCTGCATCATACTATTTAACATGATTCAAAGAGTCCTTTATTGCTGCTTTTCAATTCCGAATCCATTAGTTGTTCAATTGTCAAGGGTAAATTCTGGGCATAAATTTGAGACACAACTGCTTTGCGTTGCGTTTTGGCAATCAGTGCGTCCGTCCACTCCGCTAAGTGAATTACCTTGGCGTCACTTTATCCGAACATCTCAGATGTTCTTCTCTTATTGACGATAAGTTAAAAATACAACAATTCGCGTCTTGCAGACTATCGAAACATTTTCCGTTTCACAAAAAGAATCTGACGCACCAGTAGAATGTTACAGCCAAACTTAGTTACGTTCACTGGGAATAGAGAAGTGAGAAACAAAGGTTTGTCCAATGTATCCCTACGGTCATTTTTGTTGCATCTGCCCGCACGTGTATACTCCAGTCAAAGTGATATTCATAGTCAGTGAAATAATAACTGTGAGAAGAAAACAAAATCGTCATTCACAACGGACAGTGTGACACAAAAACACAAAAACGAGAGCAGGTAGGGGTCGGTTGCCAGAGGCAGTGAAATGACCTTGGATACATTGTGCAAAAACATGTAACCTGACTTGTCTACTCAAATTTGTGACGAAAAAACAGTGTTTATGTTTGTTGTGACAAAACACTCCAATCCCCGAAACAATTTCTGTCATAAAATATGTTTTAGCAGCACGTTCCTAACTTAATCTCTTAATAAATAATGACCTATCCACCTCGGTAAAACAAAGATAAATACAATCGTTAACAAGCTCACACAAATGCCTGACAGAAGAAGCTCAGAAGATTACTCAGCTAACTAAACGTTTCACATGCCGGACGAAGGTATATTGTTCTGACCATAAGTTGCTTCTTCTAATTAAAATTGCAGTTGATGTTGAAGTGTATTATTGAGCTTAATGATGAAAGGGCAATCTGTTTTCTTTTTTTTAGGGGAGGGGCGAGGTGGCTGTCGATTAATGCGATTACTTGACTTGATTCAACAATAAAGAAGTTGCATTATCCAAACTTTGGACCTGATGTTCAGTTTTAATCTGCCGTTGTCTGCTGTGAGATTAAAATGAATTCTGGAATCACTGTCTATTCGTCTTTTGTTACTTTTTGGAAGAAAGAGTATCATTGACTAGGGAAAAACTAAGCAGGTTTTGCGACCAACACTGTCTGCTCAAAAAAAGCCAACATCGACAGCTGTGTCGGTCATTTTATGCCTTGACAGCAGTGCTTACTAATACTGCGAATCGAGATAGCCAGAGAGGGACCACAGACCTTGTACAGCGTTGCCGAAAACCATACTACTGGGTAAAAAATGAACACATAGCGAGTGAGGTGAAAGTTGGCACAAACCATCACCGTTATCCACAAAGTAATGAACAAATATTAAACTTCTCACTGCCAACCTCACAAATCGTTTTAAGTAAACTCTAGTACTGTCCAAATCCCCCAGTTTTCTCATTCGGAAGGCGAATCTACAGAAGAGCCCACCACAAAAAAGAAGGAATTAATTGGAACAATCTGTGACAAAACTTTCGCAAGACCATTTTGTAAAAAGCTGGCGTAAGTATTCACGAGATCTCGGATTTGAACACATCTACGAGCAATCTTAGAGGTAACATCACCCGATTACTCACGTACTCTGGACATAAACAATTTGAAAATTTTAGTGCACACGGTTGTTTCCGAAATGTCTTTTTCCAAAAACACGAATCTATTTTTCGAACGCTCGACGCTGGTCCGTGAACCCTCCTGGACCAGAAAGAAATCAATTAGGGAAATGCATGTGAACTTGTCAGTGTGTTAAAACGCGTTTACTTGTCTGACTTTGAGTTAGTCTCAAGTTTACCCCTCGGGCAACACGGTCGGCGAATGTTTCTGTCTGAATGAAATTCGAGCCCCAAAGCTTGCGAACTTTTGCTCAGCACCGTTTCTCAATTAAAACAACCGTTTGTCTTGGAGTTCCCTGAGCTGTCTGTAATCAAAGCACGCGGTTCAGTTGACCAGAGGAACACTTCAGCGGTATTGTTCATTGTATAAGTCTATTTATAATGGTTTCAAGCACATTGAACAGATCATATTCAGACTCACATGGAAGACATAGGTCATGAATATATAAGCTTTAAATCACATTTCATGGAACTTATTC
>UZAN01040031.1:14430-43312 GCA_900618425.1 Echinostoma caproni | reverse complement strand
GATAAATGTAAAACTATTTTCGTGGAAACGATTTACCCAGTTTTGGTTTATAGTTGGAGTCATTGCATAATCAACACAAGTAACACTAGATTTTTACCGAATAATGTTTCGCAACCGCGTCGATAAAGTTCGTTGTCCAGTTGATGGACATGTTGTTGTTCTTTTTTTATTAAATGCATCCCGAAATGCGTTAGGTTTTGATCGCATTTTCCGATGAGTTATTGATTTGATTGGCTGGCCATTTGCGTAGTTATCGTGCGGAGTGATCCACACTTGCAGGTGCACAGTCTGTCACGTTCTGCCTGATCAAATATATCCGGTCCCATTAGGAATCATAAAACACTCAACGTAATATAAAGAACAATGTGATGCTGTTTACCATAGGCTCCGGACTGGAACAAATACTTTTATTCGTTTTACGCAGATACCGAGGGAAACAGAGATAAAATTCAATGAAAAAGTTAAAAAACAATTGAAAACCGGATCTGTGACGATCGAGTCCTGGTCAGGCGGACAGCAGTCCTGCAGTCTTATCAAATAAATGTTCGAATGTTCATCGGAAAACATAGTGATTTCATTTGGATAAGTATTTATATCAAAAACAAAATAAAACTCGCTAGAAAAGCTTAACAAACCAATTGATGAATGGCAAGTTTTAAAAATATTCATGTTATAACTTTTGAACTAAAAATTTCTAGTGTTACAAACTTCCACTTTCCAATCGTTTTAGAGACTGGATATTGGTACAGCGACTTTAACTTAACATGTATCCAAAATAATTGATTCATAAAAATATTATTTCTGTAAGCTAGCTAAAATTTCCTGGAGTTGTCTCAAGAACGCTTTAGGTTGCAGTGTTATCGATTGTATGGTAAAATCCGGACAGGATCAAACATTTGCCGGATATTACTTTTCCTTCTCTCTCTCAGTACGAACGCATTGTGACATTTGTTTGACACGGTTGTGATATACCCTTCCACGTGATGATTTTCACTTTCGATCGGTTTGTGCATAATCGCGCCCGCTGATCCTCGTTGCCTCCGTACCGTGAAGGAAATTTTCGTTATCGCGTACCGGTAAATTTCCTGTACCACGGTACTTCAATAAATGTCTGCCACAATCACAGGCTCTCTGGTTTAACCAGTAGTAACGTGGTTGATTACGAGTCAAGGGAGACCCTTGGAGATGTTCGTCACAACTATTCGTAATCGACGCCTTTCAAGATCATATGAAAAACAAAGAACCTCGGAGAGTGAAAGTATCTCAAAGACTAATCATGCTGGTTTTCGAGACAGCATGCGGTTTCTCATGGACACCGGTTACTGATAAAATCTTCAACAATGATGTTGATGATTGCCGAACATACTAACTAACTAACAGCCTGGAGGATGAAAATGAGATGCATTTCATTTTCAGACGGGCAAAACACAGCCGCATGATTAGCAACTCCAATATAAGGAGTAGATGTATACACACATGGGGTTTGGGTACAACTAAGGAAGATGAAGAGAAACCCAATGCATATGATGATGGGGTGGGAGGGGTCCACAAAAGTATCCGAGAAACAATCTACTTTCATCATGTCGAAATGATGATTAAACATATAATCCAATCCTGGCAGTCAAGAACCTGGAGAACGCAATCCACACTTCAATGGGAATTTGCTCAATGTTGTTCAACCATCATGCAAAACAGGTGATCTTGTTCTGGATGCCTCTCGAGTTTTGATTTTCAAATTAAGTATTCCACTAAAATTGTTTGTTGATTAAAAAAAAGCCAAAATGTCAAGGTTACCTTTTAAATGAAAAAGAAAAGGAGGGTGTAGAAAATTATGTTTCGCGGTAGTTTAGTGGTAAACCCTTCTTGTATTCCGGGTGAAATATCCAGCGATCAAGTACCACAAGATAGTTAGAAATTATAGGAGTGTTACAATTCCAAAGGCGGGGCTGGTCGAGGATATCCGTTTATTAAGGATAACAGATTGGACATCAATGATTTCACATAAATAACACAGAAAATCTCATCAGAAACATACCATAGCAGTTCCTGTCCGAACGACGGATAGTGAAGGTAGCGATAAATAGTTATTCTCTGAGATTTAGCAATTTGCTCTAAGTGATGTTCTTAATTTTTGATCATCGAAGGTAATCACTAACTATGTAACCTACTACTCACAAGTGAGTAGTACCTCACAACAAGAGTATCAAAAAAAGAAGTAAACTCACATGTTTGATGTTTAACTTCAATCACAAAGTATACCACACATGTTCCGAACAGGTTTTCGTATCTGAAACAATCAAGAAAGGTTTTATAGTTTATCTAATCAATAGAAAAGGGAAATAAACCAATCGGGTTTTCAAACTTCATTCGTTTTTCGTTCGGAATGGATAGACAGATTTAAAGCGACAGTATCTGATACCGGCTCCAAGTGCAATTTATGGTCATGTTTCGATCGCAGAGGAACCGGCGAACGATCCCATTTGCAATTGGCTTGCCAAGAAACACCGTGCATCGAGGATATCATTTTTGGAGAATGTTGTTTGGGTGCGTGCCGTGCGCGCGTCTATTTCACTGGGTCTCGCAAAACACATCCCACTCTCTAAGCCCAAATGACACGAGTTGTTTGACAATGTTGGTTTGACAGTACCAATTGTTACGTCGAATGCGGAGTCACCCGTTTCGATCGCTAGGCTAAGCGTCCCATCAACCGAAATGGAGAATCCTGTTGATTCGGATTCAACTTTGAAGTCCGACTAATCAGTGCATGCCACTGTTTACAATCAGGGTTGTCATTTTCGGTCAAGTCGATTTTGGACAGTGACTGAATCTATCTGGGGCTGTGCACTAATGATTGTAAACAACTCTATCTATAGTGCCGGGACCGTTCACTTTCATGTGAGTATTGGAGGATCCGATTAAATTTCAAATAGGGAATTCTTCGTGTATATAGCAAATGAAGCGTGAACTAAACAGCTGGCAAGCACTGGACAGCTGCTTCGACCTGGTTGGGTTTCATCAGCAGTGTAAAGATTGCAAGATAATGCTTCAGGGTAAACACTAGGTAACACTTACCGATTGACTCCCTAGGTACGGGATGAACCAAATCACTCACGTTTGTATGAATGAGGTGGCAGCGTTTTGCGAACAAGGCAAACGCAGATCACCGAAATCACGTCATTATTCATTATGGATGAGTAAAATGAACAACAGGAATACGCATGGTGGAGTACTGCATGACCGAATGAATCGTGTGCGACAGACCGCAAAGGATATTTGCACCCTAGTCAAAAAAGAACCGAAATATGGGAGAGGACATTATTTGATGTCTCGGTGATGAAGAATACGGATACTGGGGTGTTTTCACTAAACACACCATAATATGCAACTTCACGGGACAAAGACTGAAAACAAAGCACAATTGTTTTCATTGTTTTCTCGAAAACGACAGAACCGTCGCATGGAAACATCACCACTGAAGTTCTGTTGTCGTTTTACATGTATGATGAAAAATGCTTCCTCAGTATTACCTTCTGGACGATCGTTTGTTCAATGTTCAGAACTAGCAAAACGTACTGTCCAGCAAGTATCAGTGTGATACAGTGCTCATGTGACGTCCGTGATTTCTAATCCGTGAATCGTACTTTGTGATTCGTATCTCGTGATCAGTGCACACTACAATTACTACAGCAATCATTCGCTACTACGTACCACAGTGTTCTAAGCGAAGTCTGTTTGGATCACAAATCTTCCGTCCTGTTCTACTTGCTACTTTGTGGTTTGATCGTTTATCACTCACGTTAGGGTCATGATCACAGGCCTTTATTATCCAACTTCCACATCCGTGGAAGATCCAAAGTTTCATGGCAAACAAATTATAATGTGCCATAGATATGGTTTCATTAGCTGGTACTGCCCTTTATTCTTAGCAGATAAATGAAGGTAGAATTTATCGGTCAATAATTTCTGAAATAGACCCAGTTAATTTCATCTCATTCTCGGTTTTGACTTAAGTCTGTAAATCTAAACTTAGAGTAGGAAGGTTATAATACGTATATTTTAGTGTTAGACGATCCTCTGGCACTTGCGGGAAGCTTCAACGAAGCCCGGTTACCAAATGTTTACAAACAACATTTTCAGTTAAAAGAACCATCTACCGTCATCCTTCGTTTTCAGTGCTACAATGATTCAACATTTGATCCGTTGCGTATGAGTTCCTAATGGAGCCGTCAAGACGAATTACCCTGCGATAGCTCATTTTTGCATTCAAAATACTGCCATCAATTATAAACAACTGTAGTTGGTAACGGTTATTTGTTCAAAGGTTTGGGTATCCTGTTTCTCACGATCGACATTTTGCTCAATCAGTCATGACCAATACACAACACCACAGTAATTCCCCCACCAACTCCTAGGGATTCGAACCAATGCGTCAGTATGATAACCAAAGTGTAAGCAACCTCCGGTCATGGAGATGGAGTGATGATTACTTCTCTTCCCATTTTGTCATGTTTTCTCCCCCCCCCCACTAAACTTTTTGACATAAATTATGATTTATTAGCCCGTAGATGAATGCCCCGCAAACGAGTATGTTCGCCACTGTGTTCTTTTTACAATGTGTGATGCCAGTTTATTCGGACAAAGGTAGGTGCATTCACTCTAGGTGAGTCATGAAAAAGATGCGTCGAATCGTAATTCAAACGAGTAGCAAATGTAATTAATAATCAACTAGAAGAACTCCGCACATGCGCTAAAGAGCGGCCGACTTTGATCGGATGTGCCTTGGAATACTGTGACCACAAAATTCCGTCACTAGTTGCCGGATGGCAGTGATGGCCGAGGGGGTAACGTCACCAAATTACCGCCTCGGAGGACGTGTGTTCGAATTCCACCACCATCGTACAACTTCTCCACTTTGTGTTGTGTGGTAGCCCTTTGAGTGGCCCTTTTTCCACTTCTGTAAAGTGTGTTGCTATTTATTCAGTAAAATAAATTAAAGATGGAAAAAGACTATATTGATCACACAAAAACCTTTAAATACGTCTTAGTAGCCTTGGTTCAATGAAAAGTAGAGAGATGTCATGATGAAGAGCTCTCACTGGATATATGAATCGCCCCAAGGCTTAAATTTCATCACGAAACTCAGAATTAGGTAATGCAAGCTAGTACAAATGCTGACGCGTATTGAATTTCAGCACTTGTTGAAGGACAACGCATTAACATGCCTACTGGTAATGTGACTCCTAAATTGATGATTGATTGTTTAAAGCTTTGATTGGATCCGACCTAACATTTACAGTTTCTCATATGAACAAGGCACAATCGGAGCTTGAGGGGAATAAACTGTTGAGGAAATTACTGAGTGCGACCAAAGGCACCCCTCATGCATCTGCTGGATTCTTTCTGGCCAATTCATATTTTTAAAAGTATCTCATACAGAACATTAAAATAAATAATTCAGTAATATCCATTTAAAGTAAACCTGCAAAAGAAAGTATCCCCCACAGAGAAAAATAGCACAGAGAGGAAGAGAGCCTCCGACAAGTTCTAAGCTCCTTGCTGCAAGGTACCGACTGCTATGTCAGATCAGTACCTGTACTAGATATTTGATCATAAAAAACCTTTCAAAATACTTTGAAGACGTACCATTATTTAGTAGGGTTTTCCAATACACGAAAAATCAATGATCCCAAGATGATTATAGATAACCGTAACCATTATTGCCCCGATATCGTGACTACGTGGCTCATACCAAGAATATATTTAATTATTTATTTACTGAAGGCTTTCGATTTTTACATTTCATGAGAAAAAAAGAAATAAATCAGGGTAGACTGAAAAACGGCCGCCAATCTGAAGATCTGCGGAACTATTGAGATCAGGTCAGAGGTGGCTCAAATCATTACACTGTTCAGAGTATACCGTTTTAAGTTGATGTTTCACTTTTGTAATACTTCAAAACAACTTAGTTTTAAGTTCTAATAAAACTTTATAAAATGTTTGTGTTACAGCAAGAAGAAAAATTATTAAAGTTTTTTTTGCAGTTTATGTTAGGAAACAACAAAGGGTAGCGTAATTGAAAACTACCATAATAAACCCTGCACAACTGTACAAGTGAATGCTCACACTGTTAGTTTATTGCCTCACATAAAAAGACATCGGAGGTGAATTGAACTTATAACGTTCATTGGTGGTAATCCACTTTTTTCTACACTAACTTCGTTTCGCCAAACAGCATTCGCTTGCTTATGGCAGGAACTATTCTCATAGCTGTAGTTAGATTGACGAAGATACTGAATGAAAAAAACTGGGAACTCAAAATAGGGTGATGTGCATGCACAATAAACCTTGTCCAGAATGTCCTCCACCTCAGATACTATCTTCCATTCATTATCGTCATCATCATTATCATCCGAGCTGCATGATTTATCGCATTTTTTAAACCGCTTACTTGAGATACATCTACCTACCTGCTGGGGATTAAATCTGACCGAACAGTGGTTCCAAGATACGCAATGATTTGCACCAACTTGTTTTCGCTTTTCCGAAACCTTTCGCTGTTTGTCCATAAATTTGATATCGTGTATGTATGAAGTAAATGCACAAGACAATACATCGGACAGATAGGCTCATTTAGACTAATAATAATCGACAGTCACGGAGTGCTAAGAGTCGCCATTTTTTTAGTACCATGTGATTTTATGAACGTGTAATGCGTTGAGAAGCGCTATGCTATTTTTAAAGCTTAGTCAGTAGACCAAGTGTCCAGATTAGGCCCGTTTGAATGGAGTACATGAATGAACCATTTTCATTGTTGACCGTGGTCTGTTCGAAAAACTAGCGGTCTACATTTGTGTTGCTGAATATCATGCTGCAAAACAGACCGAGTTTATCTGGACGTGAATTTTGAACTTTCAGGTTTGCTTTGTTTAACTCTCAAGGTTAGAGTTTGAGCAAGCCAAATGTATCCTGTTTTCCGTCCACTTTTCAAATTTTAGCGATTCGATGAATTGCTAGTCTGGAAGGTCAATTTATTTGCTAAAATCCATGCTATTCCCTGTAGCTTACACGGCTTGATTGCGTCGTATTTACCAGACAACATAAAATCTTTCTTATTGCAGGCCTAGTAGATAACTGGTTAAAGGTTTTTTATTGGTCTGACCGTGTGCAAATTTCAATATGGTAGATAAGATGAATATTTCAATGGTGCAGTAGTCTTTTATCACAATTGAAGTAGAACATTGATTGAGTATATTGATCTCTGATATCATCAGTAGAATTTAGATTTACTGTTAAATGAGGACTGATGAAAAACATGGGATTCGAAGAACAACTTTAACAAATTGCAGCTGGTTCATAATAACTGCACTGCGGATGCGTTCTGTCGAACAAGAAGATTGATGCAATTTATTGTTTTCCTCTTTCGACCAATCATATCATTTAGATGTCCACATTGAGCATACCAGTCATAGAAGTAATCGAGCATATATATGTACAACGAGCAAAGTGCCATAACTAACAGACGATTCTGTCATTTCGACATTGATAAGCTTTCATCGACGCCAATGGGGGCTTTTGATGAAAATAAATTTTCTGGCTATTAGTTATGCACGATATCGCAGCTCATGTGATGAAGAAATAAGTAGTCCGGTTGTGAATTTTTCCAACCAATCAAAACCCTGGAGGCTAGTGCTGAGATAAGCAAGCTCTGTGGCCCGCAACAAGCTCGAAAAGATGGGTTGTGCCATATCGTGTAAATGGAAAGTGAAGAGTGGCCTTATCGGCTGCTCGGTGACGTGGTGGGTAGCATGCTTGCTTTCTGCTCATGAAGTCCCGGGTTCGATCCCCAGTTGAGTCGATGGATTCGCATTGTTGATGAGACCCAATCAGGTCGAAACAGCTGTCCAGTGCTTCCTGACTTTTCTAGTTACGCTTCATTGGCTATACTTAAGACAAATTCAACATTGGAATGATGAAGAATAATACTTTGAATTGCTTCAGTTACAGATTTGGATGAGTACTTTTCCATTAGGTATTAGATTGTAGCATAATACGAACAGTTATCTTGTGTTAAATAAGATGAACAGCTATTCGTCCGCAGACTCCAATTTCATTGCATATACTGAATTCACCTAATGTAAACCAGACGAAAGAAAATCAAAACCACCATCGGATTAGCGTCGGCAAGTCGCATTGGTTATCGTCTGCCGAAGTGTACAGAATTCTAGAGACAAAAAGAGGGCCTTAAACAGAGGTAACGGTTCATCCGCTGAGGCAAATTAAAAAGCGGTAAAATAATTTGCTCAAAGAAATGTGACTAATTGAATGAGCCAAACCAATCGTCTGGTTTTTCGCCCTTGTTGCAGAATTTATGTTTGATTCAAGTGACCTTTGATCGCATCAGATTGTTGGCCTCTGGGTAGCTGTCATTAAACTATTACACCTAGCTTCCTGGCTGGCGTTTTCTGCGAAGATTCAGTAGCCACAGCACACTACTGCCAATAAGACCGACAAAGTCATACGGTTATTCCAAGCTACTCCGCAAATTGCCTCGTACTGACTGACGGAGACAGGCTGTAATGGATGAACTACGCACAAATCACAGATTACAAATAACGTATTAGGAAACATGGCCACCACAAAAGCACTGAGACTTGCACGACGGAATCCCACGTAACCGAGACGCAAGGAAAAGGCCGCAGGAGTAGCAGTTCATTTATTGGAAGTAATCAAGGCGTTTAAATCATACGTAAAAAGAAGTTCGTTGGTTATCCAGATATCTACCAATCACCTGTCCTTATTCTTGACGTAGTAAAGCTTCTGGCTGGGCCGCATGGCTTCTGATTGTTTGATACAATCGGTCTATGTTTCTTTGCTGGCGTCATCCGGAAAGTTTGACTCATCACAGTTGTCCGGAAAATGTAACCTGTCTCCCCGTGGTTTGCATCATCGCATAAGCCGGGATCATCACACAGGGTTGTCAGCAGAGGTGAAACCCGTTAAAGAAAGTGACGACCATGGGGGTAGCAATGTAGGACTGATAATAAATGAGTAGAAGAAAATAAGAAGAAATATTTCAGATTATTTCAAGGAAAAGGTGCTGTTTGCAATGCATTATGCGAGAAACTTTTTGATATGTAAGTTCACGAGATACAGAAAACTGGACTGTCAAAACGATATCCGTAACATTTGTTCTCTCACTGCCTCTGTGCTCAAAAAACATTCGTTTAAGCATGCACATTACCTGTTTATGCTTGTATAATTACTTTTTGGTACCAACAGATTGGGGATAGGACAACATCATTGACTGTGTAGCGCAAGTTTTCCCCATCAGCAACCGCCACCAAAACAACAACAACAACAATGGTAACAAAACCACGTTATGCGGTTTAAAGACCTTCCAATAGTAACATTCCCATGACCGTTCTGCACAGTTAATGGATGCTTTTTCCGGAGGCACATTTTATTGTTGTGGTGTATGCATTAGAAGGAAATCACTAGAATCTAAGTGATTGATGATAACTAATGGACGCAACAAAACTGTTTAGATTCGTTCAGGAAGCACGGTCCCTGGTCAGTTGAGAAGAAACGGTCGTCAAGCTGTGATCGCACCGTACAAAGGAAGCATACCCATAGTACCGGTTTTCACGGTTTTCGGTCTATTTTGTTTTCGTCAGATCAGTACAGGGCCGTTATTTTGAATTATTTTGCTACCCATTTCCCCGTACGGATTGGCTTGTGGTTGCCAAATTACAATCGGTTGAAATGGACTAAAAACAGTGCTCCGATCTGCCCACATTTTGAAAAATTTCAATTTGGAGATTAGTCAACGTTAATTCCCTCGGATGATAGAGCGGATGCTTCCCCTAGTCGTACATGGCGGGAGCGAGTGAGAATCTTTGAAGATCGTGAAGTTGTTCAACGATTTAATTACTAAATAATGTTATTTATGGGTCCACCAAAACAAAATCTAAAAAGATCAAAAATAATTAAATCAGTTAACTCGTTTAAGTATGTGCTGGACTTCCGGAATAGAAAACTAGCCGAAATGTTCATCAGTTCTGACAGATTGCTTGCAATGGATCGCTATTATTACTAATATTATTGTTGTCAAATGATGAGACCATCAGGAAGATGAACTGATGGACTAGTACTTGCTTTTATCACTCAAAATTTAGGGAACATGGCGGGGTAAAATGGATTTTGTGTTCCGTTTATGGTTTAACATATGCATGAGAAAAAACGTGTGTTTTGATCAAAGTGTTTCGTATCTTCAGAAATGGTGAAATGAATAAAAGAAATTGCTTCATCCGTTGAAGTTTGCAGACAACTATTTTTCATTTTTCTGAACGTGACTTTATTTGATAAACTCTTTGTATCGTGGAACCTGAGGATCCGAAATTCCGGAGAACTCAGTCGAACGTAAGCTGTAAACGATTGTCAGCGAGTTGTCGGATGACAACGTTTACATGTGGATCTAACTGGAGTTTGAAAAGCATCAGCCATCTTGGTTTAGGTAGAGAACTTGTTCTGGATCCAGTACAGTCTGAGGACAAGATGTGATGGATGGAATCAAGGCGGACGGTCTTTCTGGTCACATCATTTTGTCACTAGATAAACCACGGGTAATGTTTACAACATGCACACAGCTACACCGAACCCTCGTCAGTACCAATATGAATCATCACTTGCATACCGATTGTCAGCCCAATGGAAATAAATTGCAATCATTTCAGGGACCGTGCGTTGCTGCACTACTTTGGTGAAGAGTTATTTGCTCACGGGCGCGCGTGCTTGTGTGTATGCGTGTGTGCACATGCTGTCCGAACGGCCATGAAACCGAATATGTTGCTGTTCAAGTGAAAACTGCATTGATCACCATTGCCGCCGCAACGCACTCCGACGCGCACGCACGTGCGCGTTCAAACGTGTTCGAGGTAGCTTTCTCTTCCTCGTGCATCGACTTGCAATGTCTTGACCGCTTGGGGTTCTCGGCCCGCGTCTACTCAAATCGGACACTGTCCGGAAACACGTTCACGTAGACGGCGTGTACAATGCGGGACTTGTTCTTTCATGCCAGAACATAAGTAGTGCCTAGGAAAAAGGTCATTCATTAAGACCGGGATTTGAGCTCTGAGTTACGAGGCGTGTTGTTCTTCAGTAATCGACACTTTTTGAGCACCAAGTTAACATGACATTCAAACACGAAACTGCCTGCTGTTCTGCAATTAAACCTTAAATAAGTTGCACGGCGATTATTCCTCAGACATATCTTGTTTGCAATCGACCAAAAGTCTTCGCAAGCATATCAGCGCAAAATAACTTTATGGCCTGGAGTTATGATCCATTTCTGGTCAGCGGAGATGAACCAACGTTTTCCGTTATGTATTAAAATTCCAGAAGGCAATGATGGTCGAGGATAATCGTTTATTGAGGATTTCAGATGGGACATCACCGATTTGACATACATAAAACAAAGATCTAATCAGAAGCATGCCATCGCAACTCCTGGCCACACGACGAGTAATAAATGTAGAAATCGATAGTTCTTTGAGACCCAGCCAATTGTCTCCAGTGATATTGTTGTTCATTTTTGGTCGTTGAAAGTAATCATCAACTTTGTTAACTACTACTCACAAGGGAATAGTATTTGACAACATTATGTATTCTTCATTATTGCTATTCGGGAAGGTTCCATGGTTTTGTGCCTACTGTGACTAAAAACAGCCTTAATTTTATGCACATAGAGAAGGAGAACAAATTTGCCTCATTCCGTCGAGTCATCATCTAGTCAATGAAGATTCGAATTGAATTCATTAAGTTGGAGAGGGGAATTTCTCCCCCCCCCTCTCGGCGCATAAGAACATGTGATTCACTGCCATGCCTTTTGATTTAAATCAAAGGAAATGAGAAAATCCAATGAACAATGGACTCCCTCACAGCGTGTTTTTATACTTGTGATTGAATCTGGTGTTTGTCTTTTCACCCAGCAATCATTTTGAACAATGCAGAATGCTTGTAAAGTAGCAGCTTTTCAAATATTGTTACTATCTGAGACGCATTCGAAGATTTGCCGCAAACATTACTACTTCTATGATGATTTTCAATTACGCAGGGTGGGTGATGTGAATTCACCGAATTCGTTGAAAAAACATGGAAAATGTTTAATATTTCTTGGAAAATTTGAAAAAGTCGCACATTCACACAGGACTAACTTACAAATAAGCAAATTGGCCGCATATTTGCAACATTGGTCGCAAAATGGTGAATATATGAGTCAAGCGATGATTCCTCTCGGTTTTCAGTAAAATACAGCATCGGATTTCAAACAAAGGGGAACAATTTCTGATCAAATGACATCTCAGAGTGAATTCATGCGCTACTGCACCGAGAATCATTACCGAGTTCCCGAAGCTCCAATCACTTGAACACGTAAACTGTGGTCCAAATTTGTCGTTAAGCCACTAAAGTGATGGTCGAAAGGTGGTTAAAGTAATCAAAGCAATGACCTTGTGTATCTGAGTTCGAGTTCCGCCAACGGTGCCTGTCTTCCCTATTTCAGCGTTACCTTAAGTCAGCCTTTGCTTCTTGGCTGAAAGTTGATAACACATTTGTATACTCACTAAATGGAAAAGAAAGTAAATCGTAAGACCCATTTTTTCGTTTGAATATTAATTTGAATAAAACCAACCAAGCGACTACTACATTCATCCTGCAAATATAATCCAACGAACTGCTATCCTATTTGACAAAGAAAAGCTAATTATTATCGTTATTTTGGAGTTGTTGGAACGCATATGACTGTTTAGTGAACCGGAAAACATTATTGGTTTCCAACAATCCCTGAAGCAAAGAAGAGCGCTCTATCGGTTTTTCAACGGATTTCCAAGGTCATCTTTTACACTTCCATTTCATCAAATTTTGAATTGATGAAGCACCTTTTTCATATCGACCTGTCTTCGATTAAGTTACCTTGAAACATTGAGAAGTCATATAAGGCATACATTTAATTCCTTTCCGAATTTTCGATGAAAACAGTTTACCAATCATCCTTCAGTTTTGCCTAAATAAATATACAGGCGAAGCTTTCTGTCCGTCAATTAAAAGTGTTTATTCAAAATCAAACTGAAAGGCCAAGCCATTATTGGTTTTATATAGTGCCAAGACAAAATCCGGTTTTATAATTGTGCATAAACTGATGTTGATATCACATACATGTCATAGTATCGGGGATCGAATACACCCAGATGCACTTACAACCGTCCAGATGGTGACGGTGTGCGTGCACGTATATGTGTATGCGCGCGCGTATCCTGCTAGTGTTCCGGAGGCACCGCACATCGGCACATTTGTTATGCCTGTAAGCTTGCCGAAGGACAAACTTAGCGACCAATTTCAGATTCCTATCCTCAGGTATCGTGGTAAATTGATGTGTGACTGGAACAACTGTCGCAAGATCACTCGTATTCTACAATTGATGGCAAAACAAATCACCGCGGTAAACAGGAAAGTGACGGAAAACGAGAAAATCGATTGGTGCATACGTGAAGTGATACTTTGACTATATGTCTACTCTCGAGTGCGTCTACTTCGTTCAAACATTACACTAATTAAGTTCATATAAGGAACTGATCACATCCAACTTGTTTAGAAGAACATGTTAAACAGAAACGCGTTTCGAAAAATCAGAATATGTCCCCGGGCAAATGAGACTGATCGGATGTAAAATGAGTGACAATGAATGGAGTAGTCAACAGGTATCACGGTTTCACGGGATACAATCATTTGTCGCCAGGACTGAAACATAGTTATTTTTTAGTTCATGTCTGCAAACGTTTAAATTAATGAGATATTGCTCTGCACGCATTGCATCTAAACATTGTAAACTTAACAGTGAATTTTTTTCACCTGATTTTCATTGCTAATCCACTATTCGTTCAGGCGAACAACCTCAATTATCAAAATTTCTTCATCAGAGAGAACCTTCTTCAGTGCACAATTTTCACAGTTAAAAGTGGCAAAATCATGGACATGATCGATTTGTACTATGACATTGGAAACGAATACAAAAGTGCTTTTATATTATATAAACTGTTGTCAATTGTCAACTTTATCTCACTGCCTCAGTTGGTTTGTTTACTCATTAGATTTTATGGCGGACAAAAAACGGTCTCACAGTCTACAAAGTTCGTCAACACAATTCACACTGGCGGTTTTCGTCCAATAGGTTCATGAATATTGTCCCAACGAGAAACATTTTTGCTTGCTTTAGTTTCTTCTTCCCTGAAACGTTTCAAGATCGCCACATAACCTATAGTTTGATTTTATCAAGAACAATGTAGGTAAATTGTGTAATTTGTCATTTTCATCATTATTTGTCACACAATAAACATCGTTGTGGAATATCATAAGAATAGACACAAATCCAGTTACCCCAAAAGAAATAAATCACTATCTTGGCTCATGCACAAGACATACATTGTTCCGTTGATTTGCTGATTTACGTTAATTGCTTGACTTGGGTGATTCAGTTTCCGGGATTACTATTACACTGAAAAAAAGCATTTCAATAAATTACATGTGGTAACTCAAACGGAATGTGGATTCAGCGAAAGTCCGGGTCTGGTGCCGCTTCCTGGCTAGTGCAATGCGGCTGTATTCTCCGTATTCGGCTCCGGGAATGGATAACTGACTAAAGTACGGAACCACCATGATGTTGATCGGTATGCGCAACTATAACCTCTGGTGTGCTGTGGGTGACAAATACCTCAGATATCGTTTGTGACAATCACCGAAAAGTTGGAACTGTCGATTTTCACAAGTTAAGTGGTATTTTTAACATTCAGTTTCCTCCAGATGCGATTGCACAGCCTTTCCATCACGGATCATTTGCGGACATGTATAAATATGTTCAGATGGGTGCTGGGGGTTCGAAATCACGGTCTCTGTGCAGCAGATTATTTTATCTCAACCACTACTTGACCATCAGCACCGAAATACCGAAACTCTTCTCGAGCCAGAGATATTCATTTTGATCAAAAATTTCACTAAAAGTTCGATTGTTAACAACCAATAACATTATTTAATTTGATCTTGTAGAATTGGATAACCTTTTTGAAACAATTTTTTCCAACTGTTTTTGAGTATACAACCAGATTTACGAAATATCATAAGAGCGAAATTCTGTGATCACATGACACACTGTTTGGCTGTTGGAGTCAGTGACCTAAGCCCGGGACCTTGGAATATTGAACTGTGTAAGAATACAAAAATAATAGGCGAGATATTTGGTTGATGGCCGAGTTGCTGGGTCACCAAATTGTGGCAAGAGTACCCAGGTTTCAAACCGCTAGCCATTTTCTCTATTTCTTTATTTTTCCAGGCAGCGCTTTGCATGACCGCGGATACTTTCCTGAAAGTTAACCGTACATTTGTATATGCAATAAATAAAAAAGGAAGTACAGGCGACATTTTTAACCACAGTGAGGCTGCCTATCATCACTGGGGCTGACATGCAATATAATGAAATGAACGACAGTTATAGCCACCGAGCTTGAACGCACTGTAAGATAGGAAGTTTCAACGGTTTGTATGATCAAATATAACCGGGAAACAAAATCGAAAATTTGATTATGCCCAAAGTGATCACTTCACGACCGCAGAGTTCCTTCGCCTAACAGAAATGCAGAACAAAAAGAAAACTTACATTTCACAGAAGAACTCAGACGGAAATTCAAAGGGGAATTATAAACTTGTGAATTTATAGACAAACGAGAAAGACACATGATAAGGGATGGATGGGTTAAACAGGGCTGTCTGAAATTAGCCGAAAGATTATCGACTGGAAATTACGCCGGTGAACTACAGTGACGGACCAGATAAGCAAATGTTTGAATACCTTCGTCTGAGACCACGCACCCACTTAGTAACTCTGCTGGGGTCTTCTGTCAACAAAGTTTTGTCGACCTACCATGGTCACTGGCGAAGTCCCGGCAGAAATAACGAGGTATTTTACTTTGTTGTTGGTGCCCTTGAGTTGGCCGTACTTGTTGGACAATCGACGTTACTTCGATATTTTTTCTTTCTCTTGTTCAAGTATGTTAGAAATAAATGAAAGCGAATACGGGAGATTACCTCTGGTTAACAGCTCAAGCCTCACAAAGGCTGAAAAAGAAACTATGATTCGGAAAAAAACGTGAAAACTACGGCTGTTCCCACTATCCTGTCCCCTAATGTGTGCTCCATTTCGTCGAATTCATCCGGGCTTTCACTCATACGACAAATGAAGCAATACTGTAGCTACGAACTTTAACCTCTGAAAGAATTTTAACTTGATCAAAGAAGGCAATTGAGTGAAAATAGAACGTTTTAACGTTGTTTCGCATGGATGCCCCACCTGTGGTGAGCCTAACCGACAGAATGACGCTAGCCACGGAGTCACACGTTACAGTTTACGGTCAACGAACCACAGGCCAATCTTGCCGACCAACCAGAAGTCGTGTGGTCCAAAAAGAAGCTGTATGACGTCAAGAATACAAGCACGCGATTGGTGGATACATGTATAACCAATAGATTTCGTTTGTGCGTGCTATTGTATTCCATGAATTTATTTCGGTAAACGAACCGCCAATTCTGTGCTCTTTTCCATGCATCCCGTTGATGATAGGTTCCAGCGTACAAGTGCCAGTAGGATTCAATGTTTTAGTTGTGTCAGCGATTCTTGATTCCTAATACTTAACTACTTCGACTATTAGGTGGCCAAGTAGTTAGGTCACCAACTAGTGACCCGGGTTCAAACCGCTTCACCGCCGCCCGTCTTCTCTACATCTTTATTTTCCCAGGCAGCCTTTGTATGGCCGCAGCCTCCTTCCTGAAAATTGACTGTACATTTGTATATTTAATAAACAGAAAAAAGGAAGTAAAAAAGATATACACTACGTCGTTATTTCACCAGCCTAAGAGAGTTCACCTGTCTTCGCTGAACAATTCCCGGAAACTTGGGTGTGCTAATAAAAGCGTCATCCTCTCGCGATTTTCGTTTGTTTGTTTTTATGTTCAAAACCGTTGGTGTGGTCGTTGGCCGCCTAGCCGGGAACACTTTCAACATAAATCCACTCGAACGCTTCTTTTCCTGAGTTGAAGAATAGTCGAGAGTAGTAAACCAGACATTAAGTCCTAAAAATGTGTCAAAAAGCTGTTTGTTATCAACCGAATGTCTACACATAGTGAAGTAGTGAACAGTATTCCGAGTATCTTTGTCGCTAACGGGCACATCGACCGAGAGCAGCATTTTAATAGTCCTCGTATATTTCTGTTGAAAAACCTCGTGGGAAAAATCAATAATTTAGGAAAGCTAACCTTCTATAACACATATTGCATTTTCTGCTACCTACTTTACGTGTGATGGAAACATTTATATTTTTCTGGCGTACTATATCACCGTGTATTGCACTAATTTTTCACGGGTCTACTCTCCAAGGTGTTGTTGCCTACAGCTGACTACTACGTTCATCATACATACCTATGACCAAATTGATTGATTGATTGCTGGCTTGACGGTATACGGATATTGTGTGACGCGTAAGTCAGTGTTGGCCTTCCTGCCTTCTTTCCTAGGTGTTGCTGGTTTCTGTTTACTTTCTGGTCTACGAAACGGCTACATACAGGTCGTCTGCAATAAACATGTTGCTTAATTCACTTTGTGCTTATCTATCCACTTAACCTGGGACACATAACAAGGACCTCACGAAACACTTAGTAAAATGTGTCACCAACCGTGGTGGTGGGTCTCATTTGTCTGTCGTTGATTTTGTAGTAAAACGTTACTTGTGACCGCCTGTTTAAAACAGTGCCGTTTGACAATTCCCACCCCTGTCATACTTAGCTTCCTCGCTCCGATGACTGGTAACCGAGTTGAGCCTTTTTATACCCGCAGTGCAACATATCTTGATTGTTTTGTTTATTCACATATAAACAAACTGTTAGCTTACAGAGAGAAGCTATGTAATTTGCAATTCAAGTTGTCCGAATATCATTTCAAGATATTTGAGTATCATTTTAAGTTATCTGAGAATCATTTCAAGCTGTTGCGTTGACCTCATTGGCGCTGACAAGCCTCTCAGCGATGTCTGGATAATCACCATATCGCACAGATTTCTCTACCTCCCGTTGAAGCGCGTGTGGGGGGGGGGGCGCAATGTTGAGACGGGCCTTGGTCACACAGGCCTCAATTCCCATGGCATAAATATTGGTTGTTTATCTTGTCAGTACACGTAAACGTCTGTGTTTTTGTCCCCCTCCGCTGATACCAGCAAATCATGCGCGATCAACGCTTGAGCCATTGCCTACCTCCATAGCATGAGATGCTACAATGAGATTCATAAGCTACATCTCAAGCGGTCGCTCTTGGGACAACAATCGATCATGCTCGATCGATATACGCATCAGTGTTGACCAGATTCACATCCAACTTGTTCCAAACTTTCAGGTTATATTCCATCTCTGTGACACCATCACAGAACAAACACCCACAAGTACTGAACAATCCCAATTACCATTTTGGACATATATCCGGAAGAAAATGTGATATCTCTACCAAATCAACAGAAATAACGTAACGAGGGCTGTCGAAATGTGCCATACACTTCATAACAGTTGCGGAATTTTATGAGAAAATACAAGTTCAAAAATTGGAATGTTTTAAAAAATTTACTTTTACGAGTATGGGCTCTGAATCCGATAATCTTTATCGCTGAAATCATATAACCTTACTTCGACACTTCCACCACACAAAGTAACCCAGGTGAATTAAGATGAACGTACGACCTTCACAAGTATTAAATGCAAACTAGCTTCGAACAATCGTATTACCATTGTCCTATTTCTCGATTCAGGTTCACCATGGTAACACCACTGTGGTCGTTCTTAAAATAGTGATTACCGAAGCCACCACCAATCAGAAATTGTGAAAGTATTCGAAACCATAATAAGTATTAGGAGAACAGAACACCATTTGGTTATCATAGCTGAACCACAATGAAGTATTCCAGGGTTCTTGCAGTCAACCCAGGGGAACGATGTAGGAACAGTATCAGTTGATAAATATCATACATTGGTAAACAAAGGTTGGAACAATCTAGGTCCCTGACAGGATATTATCTAGGCCCATGGATCCGAAGACAGGGAACACATTTTTCGGCGCAACGTTTTATGAAGCAGCTACTACAGGGTAACTCGAGGATGTGACCAAATTTTAGTATAAACGAAGTAATTAAATTCAGCTTAAAATGATACTTTAGACAACTTGAAATGATTCCCGGACATCTTGAAATAATATTCGGACAACGTTAATTGTAAAAGGTATAGTTAATGACATAAAATTGAGTTTTGCTTGCATGCTTTCACACCACCCTACTCTCTACTGTCCGTTCCCTCCCATGGAATTCGGTTGCTTTTCGGCCAATTATTTTTTCAAATAGTTGTATGGCAGATTTTAAGTTTGTATGTCGATTGTGAAAAGTTCAGTAGCCTCGGTGGGATTCGAACCCACGTATGGACGCCGCCTACGCTTTGTACGCGCATGCTCTACCAGCTGAGCTACAAGGCCACACGTAAGTCTGAAAATTTGCCATCTACATCGTTCAGGTTACTTTATGGTTGTCACGAATTGACGAGACAGAGAAGAACAATAATTCAGACAATCCAAATTCAACGTAATAATCTCGCTCAGCACGTTTCATCCCGTTCCCCTCTAATTTCATCAACTCGGCGGAAGCTTTCAGACTGTAGTTAAAACAGGGTACATCTATAGTGTGTGGTCACTGGGACAAACTTGCAAACGTCATTTCAGTTGCCCCTTAGCGGTTTTTGTTTGACAACCATCTGATTTTTTCTGTGTGGTGTTCGGAGGTAAAATCCCCAACGGGCTGGCTTGATGATTTCGAACATCTGGCAACATTTAGTTGACTTACTGACTGACTGATTGATACACATACATTAGTTTCATCTTTTTGTTGTCAAAAGTTCATGATTGGCCCAATCTAATCACTGCTGGATCACTTTTATCCCTGGGAGTGTCAGAATTCCGTGCTTCCGGAAGTTGATAAACAAGCATAAACTTATGGCACCCACAAGTTTGTCACTCTTTCAGTTTTTGTGATATACTCATCGTAGAGTTCGACTTCCGAATCAGTGCAAGCAAAATTGTACAGAACAGTATGCACATTTTCAGTACAAATTGGACCTTGACCTGCATTCTAGGTGCATAAACGAGTTAAAAACACTCATACGAACTTTAGGGGATCTGGTCAGTTCGGGCTTCTCTCGCGAATCTGTTTTTGTTTGTATACGGGCAGACGAGCTTGTTTTCAACAATTCTATCACAACAAAAGACCAGAAATACACAAATCGACTGTCTTGATTTCTTGATCTGATTCGGTAATGTGTGGGTTTTGTTTCCCACAATGTGACAAGCAACTTCAATTTTATTTTCGATTTTTCTAGTTTACCCCCAGCCATCAGAGTGATCCGGTCGTGATTTATAATCACAAAACCTCAGTAGCTTTTTTAAAAGGGGAAGAAAAATTTGATTTTTGCAATCAAAATCCGAGAGATAGTTCATTTTATTTCATTTGAAAAAGTCAACATTATGCCAAGAAATGCAACTCATGGTTTATATATTGGAATTGTATTTTGTATCGAATTTCGAATTGCAAGCTTTGTGTCGGAAAGGAACATAAATTATTCATTTATCTTTGTAACTGTGGTTGGTATGTTTACTGAAAACATTTCGATCTTCGATTGGTATGGAGGTACCGACCGAAAATACATTTGTATATTGTAAGCGTTTTCTTTGTGCAACGTCTGCATTACTTATTCGATAAAAAACGCATTTCACCAAACCGTGTTTCTGCATGATTTCTCAGAAGTCGAATGACATGATACAATTCAACTTCACGTTACATGAAACCATGACTATAACAAGTGAGTTTTACCTTAAGTCGATTGTGAAATCTTACATTTTGTTTATTCGGCTACCTACAGCACGAGGAACACATGAATGATCGCTTAACCGTGTATACCACCATGAAGTGTCACGTGATTCTGCTGTGATGACGGAATGTGTTTGAACTGTGGAGAGGAAGATGATGTAAAGAAAAATCACAGGTTTTCATCACGTTTCGTGTGCTTTTCAAATCAGTAGTAAACGATTATGAACTATTTTGTTATTTCATGAAAAATCGTTCATTTTTGAATTATAGATTCTTATTGAAAATATGCTTTGTATTTGTATCCATCCGACTTCATCTTTACGCACGATACAAAGTGCATCCAGCTTTCACACACCTGAGAACAACCGAACTTGAGTTTATGCAACATTCGTATACTCACGCGTAGGGCATACTCATTGTCTCTTCCGGGGGCTTTCGACAGCGGAAGGCGTGTGTGTTATCCCTGTATGAACCATTTCATAGCAGGGCTGAACGGTATTCATGTTTATTCACGTGTCGTCCTCCAGGATAGCTAGTCAGTTCATTTTTAGTACAACAGTCATGAAGAAAGACAGTTAACTACCTATTATCTCCCGGCTTTAAGTTGTACTGAGTCATAAACCCATAAAACTATAGTATTACAAAATGGCGACAGTTGATATTTGTTTTACTCTCCCAGAGATGGGACAAGGTACAATGCGTATGGACAATGTAGAACAGCTTAGGTACACTAGGTAGTGGGATTTCGTTCTGTCTCCACGTTTTCGACTTTGATTCTTGGTCGGACTAATTGATAAAGACTACCAGAGGGACATAAAAATGATTCCAACAACTGCATGACTTATCCAGGCATTATTATTTTGTATTTTATTTGTTCTATACACGTCAATGAAGCCTTGCTTGGTTAAAAACTGGGACCATCAACGGCCCTAGACTGCCCCCTTCTATTGCCGTATAGAAAATGATCATGACATAACTAAGCCATCCCGAATGAAAATCTGAAAGAGTTCACTTCAGATAACTGGTTTAAATTTATTCAGATATTCCGTGCTAGTAAGCAATTGTAGATCTGTGTAACAAAAGTTATCGAAATGGTCAGAGTTGTTCACAATGTCTTGAATGAGGTTCAGAACAATCAAAGTGAATCGGGTCTGAGCGAAACATTTTCGCAAACGAAACACTGAGCGTCAACCACAGCTATTCGGTACAACAGTTCTCATAGTCGAAGATCAATGACTAACTAACATTTGGCTATAAAGTGTTTTTCGGGATGAGCGGGGAAATACCACAATGCATATCGGTTGTGAGCATCAGAATAAACCTTGTGTAGGCCAGTTTTCCATGACTTGCTCAGAGATGCCCGAGCTTTAGATTCAAGAGGAATACTTCGGTGATCCTGGCCTGCGAGATGACGCATACCCTGGAGCGACGCGTTACAATTTTAGGACAACTGTAAGCAATCAAGCTTCACGGGTGACATCAGCAAAACTGGTGCGTGTCATAGTTTCTGAACTACATGCCCTAGGTCGATTATACCAGCCAATTAGAAACCGTGCGGCCCAGACAGAAGCTAAACAACGGCAGAAATATTAGAACGCGATTGGCAGAGGCCGGAATGACCAATGAGCTTGTTTCGTACATGAAGAAATTAGCTTGTTTTAGCCTTCCAAGAGGGTCGTTGTCACCAACGCCTTTGTGTTTTGGTTTTCATTCGTCGTGGCTAAGACAAGCTGATTTCCTCACTAATCATGAGCACGACGCCCAAGGTTTTCAATGAGATCCGTTCCATCCACGGATCTAGTGTTATTGTTTTGTACATATTATTGGGTTACCCTAATTTTTTTCGAAAAACGAACAATTAATGCTGTGGCCTTTTCCTCGAGTCTCGGTTACGTGGGATATTGCGTGCAAGTACCAGTGTGATCCAGTGCTTACGCCACGTTCGTGATTATATTATATTATATTTTCACACATGTCTGAATCCAGACCGTGTGCCAAACAAATCATGGTACAATAATCTTTACAAAGAAGAAAGGTGTTCCATGATTTGCATGTGAGCGAAATACTGCCATGTTGCCCAGGCCAAGGCAGGCGAATTTTCTTGGGGAATGCAAAAGCCAAAGCCTGACCCGCAAGGCAGCGGTGCGCTGCGCGAAAACCGGAATCCATTGTGGGCCGGTGTCCAGTTCATCGGATCCTACACCTTTTGGACGGGGTTAAACGTCCAAAGTGTCCAATACACCCCGATGCCCAATCAAGCCGCTGACTAATACCACAAACACGAAGTTTTGTGTGGTTCGTACGCCTTCTCATGGTTGGTTTGGAATCGAGGTTTTGGCCAACTCCCCTAGGTGAACTGCCAGTGGTCCATCAATCCGGTTATAGTCCCAGATATCTTGTCTTTTCGTCCTCTTACTTTGGTGCAAAAACGCCTCCGCCACGAGAAGGCAGTGAGTAGGGCGTCCTCAGCAGAGGCCATTCGAAACGCTTGGTCGTATGGGAGCATTTCGCAAGCTGCACGGGCAGGATGGCCAGCCGTAACCCTGGAAACCTGCCCCCGATCATACTGAGGGCCTTTGAGACTCTTCCGTGATTCCTTATTCGTGATTCGTACTTCGTGATCAGTGCATCCTACAATTACCACAAATAGACAATTCAACTCCTCATGGTTCCAATATCTGTTCTGTGTGACATCCCTACTCCAATAGACTTCAATCAACGTAATCCTTTTCCTCAAAAGAAAACAAAAAGCGTCATACGTGGCTATGGTAATTACACCTAACAAGTGATGTCCAAAGAACAAGACTCCGAAGGGATCCGGAAAAGTAGGTCATACTTACGCGCTAGTATGCAATATTGTCCAAAACGGAATATTTCGCCACCTTTGTTCATACATTTACTCAGCACTGTTTTGTTTGATGATATTTTCCACTAACCAGAGCCATTTAGTTACAATTGTCCATATCTGGCTTTTACTGCGTTATATTTGGTGAAATTGGGTCCACGGATCAATCACGGAAAAGGACAGTTGGAATGAGACACATAATTGAGGAAACCACTATCTATGTGTGCACTTGGTTATATTTGTTCAAAAGTTAAATATTGCTTTGTATCGTAAAATAGTCCCATAGACAGTGTAGAAAACAGTATTCTCGAAGAAATTTATTTTCGATCTATCGCATTAGGCGTTTACATATATAAGGTGATCATAGCACAGATGTCTGATTAGAGTTCAGTTAGTAATGATGACAGGGGCGAGCAAACAGATTAAAAGAATATGACAAGGCTAATGATAGTCGTGGGTGGGGGGTGGGGTGAGAACACAAAGGTCAAATGGACAAACGTTCCCGAGATGAGCAGAATAAATGAAGGTTGTGAGCTAAGACGAGAGAGCGGAATGAAGTTACGTAATATACGGTAGAAACTATAGGTCATGCACAGCAAGTGATGTAATCAGGAAGGGACATTAGAGACAAAAACAAGATGGTTTCAAATGACAATTCGTCGTGTATATACAAATGAAGCGTGAACTGAAAAGCTGGGAAGCACTGGATAGCTGTTTCGACCTGGTTGGGTCTCAAGATTAGTTAGTCCACAAGGTTGAGATTGGTAATACTATAGAGAAGGTAAGGGGTTTGGAGAGGAGAGGGATGATGCTCTGGTTTATTCCTCTGTCACCATTACTAACTGAGGTCTAATCAGCCAATCAGACATCTGTGCTATAATTACCTTATATAGCTAAGCGCCTGATGCGATATTTCGGAAAGGAATTTCTTCGCAAATACTGTTTTCTACATTGCTTTATATGATTGAGTTGTTGATCTAGAATACACAAATGATTCAATCACTCGTCATCGAAATATAGTTTTTAGCAGCTAATGAGAGGCTGGACGAAGAAACACCTGTTTGAACGGAACCGATTGAAATAAAGTTTTGAAAACAATTAAACTATCAGTTTAGCCGCCAAGTTTTCAATGCGAACGTCTTCCAGAGGTCAATCAAATTTAATTTTTAGGGAAAAACATCAGCCTTTCGCACTTTCTGGTTCATACTTCTGCAAACGAGGGAAGAATAACTCGACGTCAGTGGATATCGTGCATGAGAAAAAAATCCCTCGAATTTTCAGTATGATTTATGGTGGTATGGTTTTGTGATCAATTTTGTTGATTGTCGACAGTTCAGGTTGTGCGCACGCACGTTCGCACACACACACACACACACACGCAAATGGGGCAATAACAGCAACAGCAATTTCTATACTACACGAGATGTGATTTAGATGATTATATTGGTTGTAATATGATCTAGTCAAATTGTCTGGTTCAGTAAATTTGGCGGGGCAGCGGAGTGTATGAATGGCAAACAGTGAACTATGCTTGTTCGAGACCTACCAGAGATGGTGGTGTGAAAATCAGCCAACTGATGTTTTTGGAAAAAAATTACATTAAAACAGCACTGGCTTATTTTTTTGCAAACAAAAAGTTAACCACAATCCATCAAATTCAAAGTGAGTTATTTTTATGAGATGTTTTTGGGATGCCGGAGTATGCAGAACCTAGCTAGCTACCCAGGAGAATACACTCCCCCCCTCCCAGATTCGTGTCGAAAATCTTTCCGGGAAATATGAAAATCCCGAATTTCACGATAATAATTAATAACCCAATCAATCATCCTTTTTGACTACTTATTCAGCTTGTAGGATAACTAATTCAAATCCCACTGTTGCCTCTGTCCCCAGTTTTTCCTTTTCCGTCTATTTCCAATCCGTCCCTGAGAAGCACAGATTCCAACCAGATTGCAGAAACCTGCATTAACTTAAATCATTTAGGTTTTCAAATCGAGAAAATCTCTGTTCATCCAAAAGAGTGAATGTTCAGTAGCAGAAACATGCTCCGCAGAACTGTCTGTCAATTTATTGTAAACAGTGCCAGTTGAATTTTTCCGTCGTTTTAATACAAAACAGATTTTCAGTAGGTTTGATCGCAGTAGATGCGGTTGCACGNGCACGGGGAACGCCAAGGGAACAGAATCGAAAGGAGCCAAAGAAAGAAGTCAGTCGTTGCAGCTAGTTTACTAGCGCTACAAATTTCGAATGTGTTATAAAGCATTAGGCGTGTCATGTGAATATCGATCTCCCTGAAAATGATCACCCGGTACACAAACACCCAGATCCCGTCAAGGAGAATGAGTAAACCAGTTATGATCATCATTCTTCCAGCATGTGGTGTCAGGTTCACTATTTGACATGCTGTAGAACCCAGGTTTACAACGAAAAAATAACATTTGAATGAAAACGTGGAGAAGGTACAACTTGCTTCTGAAATGAAAAAAACATCCTAGGTGGAGAAGCATTTGGAAGACCAAAATTTTAAAATTTACTCACATTGTATGAACTCCGAACCTGATCGTGGTTGATCAATCAGTGCTACGTTTAGTTTTCAAATTGAGTAGTCTCGGACCTGCAGCCCGCTGGCAAAGTAGAACAATCGTACGCACGGTAGGATAGGTTCATTATGACTCATTCACAATCGTGTCAAGCGTATGTTAAGCGAGGCAGCAATGGAACTAACAGCCAGTCAGAAGCCGACCCATGTCGGCCGGTAGTATTGGCATAGAAAAGTGCGTGAGGTTGATTGATTTGAATAGATATCAATCGGTAACATCTGTAGAACGAGCAAATTAACGATGACGGTTGATAGAAAGTACACACTTAAGTCGCAGGCACGTATGCAACAAACAGATCATGAACAGAGATACACATTGCGCCCTGTATTTTTCTTCAACTCAACATGACAAGTTGCCTATAGTTTTGGTAGGTACTCTGTTCTTACCTTCCGAATCGCACGTGGTGGACACGATGTAGCGAGACGAGGCGAGATTTGCTATCCCACACCTTTTTTATTGCACATACGCGGATTATGATTTTTTAGTGGGATAAGTGGGATACAATTGTTATCCCCCCGGAAGCGATCACAACCTCCCGGGAAAAATCGGGTTAGTTAACTACATATCTGCCGCTCAGTTCTGTGTAAATAACAGCCCTCGTCGCTGATCGCCCTTTATTCGTAGCTATCAAGTTTTACCTTGGGCCGAGTCTGTGTGAACATTCTGCAGTCCGTCCATGCGGTTCGCACGGATGCATTAGAATCGTTTGCCAAATGATGTCAATCTCACTGCGTGTGATCGCGTGCGTGCGTGCTTAATTCTCTACCGTCACTGACATTTCTGCTACGGAACCATTAGCGTTTAGCAGTTGTGAGTCTGCTCGGTGAAATTAATACATTTTCCCACCAAGACAGTGAAGTGAGCCAGAACCTATTAACTCTCTAGTAAACTGCATTATGAGAAAGTTTATTGCAAGAAAATTTCCTCGCTCTTTGTTAGAAAAGCAAAGGTTAGTAATTTGGAAAATTGGTCTATAAATAAATAAAGAGGAGTGTATTCCGATCGGGTACAGGGAAAGCACACGAGCGCACCATTATGTAAGACGAGGCTGGAAGTAATACCAATTGCGTATGATATAAAACCGCTAATATAATCAGAAAGTGCCACGGGTAAAGAACCGATCGACGAGAGGGAATGGCATCCCACGATGTGCACGATTTACGCCGAAAAACAGACTGCGATTTTGAACAATGAATTATTGCGTGCAACGGATTCCCGAAATGAAAGATATCGTTATTTTACTGAAACGATGAAATCCATCGTTCATTCGGGTTGCATCATACAAAATCTGTTCGTCTGTAACGGTAGAATTAGCTCGCCCTTTTGGAAAGCACTGGAAAGACACGAGCGGGCGTTTATAAATTCTACCATGCATCAGTTGTAAACCCCCATTCTGATTTTACCAACACATCTGAATGCAACATTGGCTGCCCAGATTCCACGAACAAAGAACATCAAGCTTCCATGTCAATGTGTTCTCTGTGGAAGAATAAAGATCGCTCGAAAAATACCCCGGTGAACGTCAACCGCCTTAACGTCTTCTTCACCGACCCGTCAAATTAGAGCAAGGTTTCCTTCTTCCCGTTCCATGAACTTGATTCGGTGACATTTCTCAACGATGAAATCCATAAGCTTCTCCTTTTCGCCAAAGCATCCTTGGCTGCAAGCCTTAATGGTCTGCCTCTGGTATTTCCTAATGTTTGGCGCAGCTTCCTTGGTCACTACGATGACATCCCTCATTATAAGGTCTCTGTCTACTCGATCGATTACTGGCATCAGGATACCTTAATTACAGTCTCGAAGACCTCATTCTCAGCTGTTCTTGCAGAACGGTTTTGTACTATTGTGCTGACCCCTGAAGTCGTTTTTCTGACTGGAATGGAAATTCTTATTTATTACCCCCGTCTTGTTCGTATAATAACCCGACAAATCTGCATTTTAAGATGTGTCATTTCTAATCCGTTTATCAGGAGGTCATTGAACAATGCAACCAAGTCCGTCCGTTGGCTTTTCTTTGTCGGCATTTGCTTCCCTTTCTCACTCCTCTCTCCTTTTTCAAACGTTAGCCCTTTAGCATTACGAAACAGCTGCTTTCAGGGCGTTCTGGTTAGTTCACAGAAGGGGTTCAACGCACCGAAATGGGAAGGAGTACATCAAAACCTCTAGGAAATATTTCCAGTGGGTTCTATTTGCGCATCTCTTTTGTGCCTTCGTTTATGATATTTTTGTCCCATCTCGGCACATCCAAAAGTGTACTGACGACGTTGTTTGGTCAGACAATTTCCTTGATAAATTCACTGTCAATCCCTCCCGTATCTAACAGTTTTCTAGCCAATCTGGTGCTAATCTTAACACATTCAAGTGTTCAAAGAGCATGTTCACGCATTCTTGATTTATATTCCCAACGGATTTTGCTATCTTGAACTGTAAACCTCTGTCTAGAGTGACCC
>UZAN01040030.1:66832-78704 GCA_900618425.1 Echinostoma caproni | reverse complement strand
CATGGACTGGATCACGTAAGCACTGGACCGCAGTTGCACTAGCACGCAATATCCCACATGACTGTGACGCGAGGAACAGGCCTTAGCAGTAGTAGTTCATTTCTTGGAAGAAATAAAGGGGATTAAGTAATATGTACAAAGTAGGCTCATTGGTTATCCTGGCTTATAACAATCGCGTTCCATTATTCCTGGCATCGTTCTGCTTCTGTNGCACGGTCTCAGAAGCAGTGACACGTACGAGCGTTTTTGCTGTCACCCGTGAAGTTTGATTGACCGTATTTGTCCAAAAGCTATAACGCATCGCATCAGGGTACGCATTATCTCGTAAGCTGGGATCACCACAATTACTGATGAAATTTTGATTCATGTCATATGCAACGAAAATAGTCACCTTCGTAAAAGCTTCTCTCAGAAACCTCTGACCATTTAGAACTGGCACTTATGGGACTTATTGAAACCGCTTTTGAAAACAACTCTGTTCCAATATTGTTCAAGACAAATGAAGTTGTAGTATCATCTTCACTATCGCTATTGTTCGTAGAGAGAAACATTTAGTTCATCAGCTTTGAATTACCTTTCTGTTTCACTCGGTGAAGAGTTAAGACATAGGACATACGATTCGTTGATGGTGAAAAAAATCATGTACGTGTTTTAGTATACCAGGTGCTTAATTAAAGCATCGGACATAGAGTAGTTCAACGTGACAGAAAAAGTACCATTTAAAACTTTTTCGACGAATCCTGAAGATTAACAAAACTGTACTCTCACGTTTTCTCGATTCTAACTAGATAAAATCCTACTAGTCACCACCATGGCACAGGCCCGAAATTGCGTGCAGTGCTGTAATTTGAATGCCAGTGATAAATATGGATAGCTTTCAAATAAGACCGTTTGAAATGTTTTTCTCCCCCAACCTAAGTCTTCACAAATCAGAGTTGGTGCAGTTGATGAGCGGCAGAAGAAAGGATCACTTGGTGACTATAGAACGGCATCCACAATGAGCCGATTTCTTCATCTCCTTCAAACAAAACTGTCTTTGGTGACAAAGTGGATCTCCAAAGACTCCTTAAGGACAACGGTGAATTCGTCGCGTATATAGCAAATGAAGCATGAACTGAAAAGCTAGGAAGCACTGGACAGCTGTTTCGACCTAGTTGGGTCTCACCAGCAGTGCAAATCCCTCAACCCAACTGGTGATCGAGCCCGGGACCTCACAGGTAGAACGCAAGCATGCTATCAACTAGGCCATCGGGCAACTGATCAGACCGTTTTTCATTTTCCATTTACACGATATAGCACAACCCCTCTTTGCAAGCTTGTAACAGGATACAGGCCTTGCTTATCTCATCACTGTCCTGTGAGGTCCCGGGTTTGATCCCCAGTTGGGTAGATAGATTTGCACTGCTGATGAAACCCAACCAGGTCGAAGCATATGTTCAGTGCATCCTAGCTTTTCAGTTCATGCTTCATTTGCTACCTACACGATGAATTCACCTTTGAAATTTAACCAAATCCTCCATTACTCATTTCTCAATGTGTTTACTTAGCGCATTCCAACTATAAATGTTTTCTGAGAGAAAGAAGAAAACACAACAAGAAGCGTCCCCAGGTGTATCACAAAAATACCGGTTAGATAAAACTCTTTATCAATATATCGGCAGAGTTTACTCTTTGGTTCATTGAAATCGACAAGAAATCTGATTTGATATCTTAAGATCAAGAAACACAGAATATATGGCCCAAAATAACCACAATGAACTGCAGCTTATTGGAGACGCGTTTCTCCAACCAACATGGTTATCTGAAATCGAAATTTGAGCACACAAGCAAATAAGTCTGAAGCTAGCGAAATGAGAGATGTTTGAGAATTGACTAGATTTTATCTTAGTATTAAGTGATGCTGCCACCCGCCCCGAGGCCCCCACGTCCCCTGATTGATTTTGACTGATCTACCACGGGATACATATAGTATTATTTATCTCGGGTTTCGCCAACAAATTTCAGCCGTTGATTTGTCGTCTGGTTCCTCTCTTTCTTCGGTATCTGGGCTTTGATTACTCGATTTGTATTTCTGACTTGCAGGTGCCTCACATAACACGAACGTACTTGAGCAAGTTGTTCTTTTCAATCTACTGTCATTTGAAGTTGCTGTTTGCATTCATGCCACAAGAAAAACCGTCTGCAATCACAAAAACAAAAGATCTTGAGATTTGGTGTGATCTTTGTGGTGGAAAATCCAGTTTGTGACATTTACCACTATCTGATATCTGTCAATCACGGAATAAATGATGCGTTTCTACAAAGGGATGCAGTCGGAGGAAGATCAGAGCCGTGGCGTGCAATAATGAGAGAAGGGTTTATTTACAGTGAAGTATAAGCCCTCATTTTCTTTCAGATCACCCACAAAACGGGATAGAGTATCATTATTTTCCTAATTATATCTATCATATCTGGTGTGCAGGCAGCGATACTCTTCAGCAAATGAGACCAAAACTACATTTACTAATTCACTGTCCCGTGGTTGGGTAAGATATCGGGTTCTTCTTAATGGTGCTGTGATCATCATGAATGTGCAGACTGGTTGTTTATGAATTTTCATCTTTGCACTGCCAATTCTTAATATAAATGCTAATGGCTTATACAGCTCATAAAAAGGATGTTTTCCCTATTACACTGAAATACAGCTATTTTATGGGTGCAGGTTTGCCGAATTATTCATAGGTGAAATAAGCTGAAATAAATGATCTGAGTTACATCTCGGACGTGTGATATTGGTGAAATTTGGAGAAAGCGTAACTTGTGCACAGTTTCGATACTGTTTTACTCGTAGGTATCTGTTTGTCCTCACTAAGAAGAAACCGTTCACCAACGCTCGACAAAATTTTCTCATATTCCGTAGTTCTAGAGAATCACGCTGTTTGGTACAGCGATAAACAATCGACAAAACATTATTCTAAATAACGTTCATTTCCTTGTGATATACGAATGAATACCTTTGTCGTGCATGTCTCTATCTGGCTAGCAACGATTTTCGTCAGTCTGATCTGAAGTGATACTGTTGATTTAAACGGATTCAATGCGCTTTGTTTGTAAGTGGCTTATGAACTATGATATGCCAAAATACCAGCAGATTAGTGAGTTTAGGCTTCATCTGGGTATCCTAGAGAAACCTCCTGAACTCTGCTCTCTTTTTTATATCACTTATTTACCCTTTGTTTACAAAGGCAGCAAACGGTCGATGACCAAGAATTCCTCAATCAACATTGCATTGCGGTATTCATATTACAAAACCTGTATGAGCTCTGAGGTCGTTTTTACTTCCCGCTGTGTTTTGCGTTGTTTGGAGTGTACTGTCAAAACATTTCTCTCACATTCTGCGACTCTCTTTTATAGCACACATCTGGGGCAGAAGCGAGTAGTGCCAGACCATCAATCATATTCTGTGCATTAGTGGTATTGAACCCGGTTGAAGATGTACATTTTACAACATTTTGGAACCTGTTTTATCTTGTGGACGACCAGCTTCACCAGTGAAGTGGAAATAATGCTGAGAAAGCGAAATTTTACAGTGTGGCTGGCTGTCCTGAGAGTGAGAGTGCGAGTTGATGATGACGAAAAGAATATGTCAGCCTTTGCGGTGCATCTTCAAGCTCAATGATGTCAACCATACGCACAGCTATAAACAAATCATACATGCTTCTGTTTTCCATCGTCAAACTGAAGTTAGTGTTATAAAATGACCGAAGCAACGAGCTAACTTCACGCTCACGATGATCAGTGGCTTGTTACATTCACTCAGTTGGTTGTGAGACAATGCGATCGTTGGTTTTTCTTTTATGCGTTTTCCGCTTGCAGTATCTCTACTGCACACTCAAAGTGTTTTAAACAGGAAGGGTTGCGTAAAAAGTTCCAGTTTTCAATGTCTTAGGAGGGAATATGCTTAGTCAGACCTTAGGTACGTGAAACCAATTCAACTTTATGCACTTTTGCTGGTAATAGCTTCTACCTCTCTACTCATCATGCCACTTCAACTGCTGTGACGTTAGTGCGTTGCAGATTGGTGTAGGTAAAAGGGGTAGGTAATTTGTGATCCTTGTGTGCGGAAAACATTGCTCATTTCGGGGTAAGATATTGAACAGACTGCTTTTTTGGACGTTTTTGATTAACTAACTCTGTGTTTTAAAATTAGTGGCTTAATGAAGTTTGATCATCGACAGAGTTGTGTCTTTTGAGAAATGTTTACATATAGGTCGCGTGAAGTTTTAGTATTCACGTCAAGATAACAACAATTTTCTAAGTTTTATCAGCAGTCCCACAAAGTAAACATCAGTAGCCAGAATAGGTTAAACGCGGTGTTTTCAAGACGTCGTGCATTGCACTGATTGAAAGATCACATACGATTAATGTTTTTATGTCCTACGGACCAGGCTCGATAAAATCGACCACTCAGGATGATAAATAGTAGCAACGATATGAAGCACGGCCATTACGAGTTGGTTTAACTTTGATGAGCTCAATGAGAAACCCCGCTTGAAATTGGTTGAGACCGGAGTGAATGGCGCGCTTTGAGGAGAGATATGCAATCAATATCGTTTGGTGTATAATATTAATAATAATATCATTATTCTTTCCAGTTCTAAGAACCATTTGTCAACCACCATTGAATTGGTGCTGCGATGGTGCACTTAACAAAGGAAAAATATTTAACCGTTTCATTAGTCCCACAGAACACGTTGAGAACAACAACGTGGCGATTAAACTAGTTTTTATCTGTTCGTAATCATACCATTACATGACGTTAAATGGGACTAACAATGAGAGCAAACAAGGAATGATAGATTAAAATCCTAACGATTCTGTCTTCGGCGCCAATCATGCGTGCACTTGTGGGGCCGAAATTCTGCTATCCAACCAATAAGATTAAACAGTTAGATTTGGAGACTGAATTTGAGAGATTATTTGATCAACTATCTGGACTGGTGCCATCTTCTTCGCACGAGTTAGAGAAACTCAAATCCAAACATGTGAACTCATGTTACCAATATCGCGATCGTAAACCATCAACAAAGGCACTGCTAACGCTGGAACACTTGAAGCTTCTCAAAGAGTTGCAAGCCAATAGAGAGTTGATGTTATCAAGACCAGACAAAGATGCAGGTATAGTTATCATGAATAGGTCTGATTAATTGGTAGATAAGATAAGCGCAATATTGAAAGACCCGTCCAAGTTTACAAAGACTCCAACTGAAAAGGATAGGACAATTCAGATAGAAAAATTGATTTCCTTGAAATTACGACATCTGAAGCAAAAAGGAACAATCGATGCAGTGACGTTTGAGAAAATACGACCAACGGGTATAAAAATTCCCATATTTTATAGACTTCGAAAAGTACACAAAGAGGGTGTCCCTATGAGACTGGTTTTAGATATGTGCAATGCCCCGTATCACGCCGTTGAGAAGTGGTTGGCAAGCATACCGGAACCAGTAAGGCTAGCAATTTGCAGACACAGTCTATAAGACACTTTTCACCTTGTAGAAGCTTTGAAGGTCCTCAAACTCGAAGTCAAACAGGTGGTGTTATTTGACGTTACATGCTTGTGCCAATTGGTGAAACTATCGATAACATACGTAAATTTATTCAGGAGGACAACACCAATGTGGGAACTCCCTTACATGAGCTGAAACAATTATTATTCGTATGAACGCATAAAGTACAGTTTTAATTCAACGGTGAATTATATCTCCAGAACGATGGGGTTGCAATGGAGTCACCTTTAGGACCACTATTCGCCGACACCTTTATGGTAAAACTTGAGAACGATACCCTGAGCAGACGATATGTTGACGATATATTATGTAGGACAGATTCAGATGCGGACATCAATCGGTTGCTTGAAGAATTTAATAATGTTCATCCTAATGTGAGCTTTACCGCGGAAAAAGAAGCGGGCAATAGTCTAGCGTTTCTTGACGTAATCATGAAACGCTGCAGCAATAGCTGCGTCCAGTTATCGGTGCAAAGGAAAGCAACGTGGAATGGACAGCATATCCATTTCCATAGTTTTGTCCCTCTTCAGAGGAAATCTAATTCACCCTTTGGTTCAAAAAGCGAAGAAAATATGCACGACGGACACCATCGACAGTGAGCTTCGGTTCTCAGGTACTGTTTATGTCCAGAATGGCTACCCCGAATGATGTATCGACAGGACAATGCTAGAACAAGAGGAACGGCCAAAGGAAATAGGAGCAGCGAAGAAGACTGTTTATGTGCATCTGCCGTTCAAGGGAGACACGGAGGAGGAAATCTTTCAAAGAGAGCTCAGAAGTGCAGTAAGCAGAACATTTCACACTGCACAATTAAAAAACTGTGTTCACATCCAAACCCATTACGTGTTTTCGACTGAAGGACAGAGTGACGGATTCTGCAGTCTAATTCTGGGTATACTCATTCACCCGTTCCTGTGGAACTGCGTACATTGGCCGCACGACCAGGCGCTTATCCGATCGCGTTCGGGAACACAACCCGGGTTGGCTGAGGACTGGAACAATTAAGACAATTACAATCGCCGTGTGTTCGCGTCTCGATGAGTCAAATCACCCGGTGGATGTGGCAAGCGTCTTCCGACCGATTTACAAGGTTCGATGTAGGCAATCAAGAGCAGTGAAGCATCGTGTCTTAGCCACGACTGAAATCATAAGTATTCGTATTCACAACCCCTCTCCTTGTTCGCTTAGAAGAAATTTGTGCCAGCACTCAATCTCCTTTGGCCCACTTCATCCACTCCAAAATGTGTTCAATCACTTGAACTGGTGCATTGTGATCAATTTCACACAAGCCCATGCATGCATGCGGCGGAGCTGAATCATATGATGATGATAAGATGATAAGATATCATTTTACTTCCTTTTTTATTTGTTGAATATACATATACACAATGAAGATTCAGGAAGGGGGGCTGCGGCCATGCAGAGGCTGCCTGAGAAGACGGGCGGTGGTGAAGTGGTTCGAATCCGGGACTTCCAGGTCACAAGTTGATGACCTAACCACTTATCCACCACCGCCCATGGGACTCGAATTTATCATTTATTGTTTGATCTTAGTGTTAGTCATGTTTAGCGTTATGTAGTGGTATGATTAGGAGAAAGGTTCATTCATAACGGGTTGGATCCTTTGTCGATAATAATGGAAAGTCGATCATTTCAGTGTCTTTTGCAGGTGCAAATCTCAATGGATATCTTTTTCATTGATTCCAGGGAAAAAGATGATATTAAACCGATTTTAAATCTGGAGAAAAACAGACAACATTTCGTTCATATCAGGATTCATCAATATTGCCCACTATTCTCATGTTTTGCTTAGGACTGGAATCACAAACCGACAATTGTTCGGGCATGGAGCTCACAACTTGGAAGTTCAAAGTCAATAAACCCGGTGGTAATATCACCAAATTATCACCCCCGGGCTGTGTTCTAATCCAACCACCATCATCTGATTTCCCCGATTGTGTTGAATGCCAGTCTTTTGATTGGATGCCTCCCCCTTTCTGAAGATTGCATCATTCTATATTTAATAAAAGGAAGTAAAGGGAACAAACGAAAAAGATGAAAGTATCCTTGAAATCAAACAAGCTAAAAACTGTGTGATCTGATTGTTCCACTTGATCCTCTCTGGCTTAACAGGACATTCTACAAGTGCACAAAATATTACGGAAGTAATACTAATAGTACAATATTCTCTGTGTGCATAAACATGCATATAATCGGTACTGGAAGTTCATGTTTCCACAAATGTAGCTGGTCCATTTCATGAAGTCCCACTTTCCTACTGCTATTTTTGTACCTTCGCGTACAGAATGCCAGTTATCGTTTACTCATAGCTCAAATTTAACGGCTTCGAAAAACTATAACGGAATGGTTGGGTCTCGAAATTATAGGAACCTGAAGATAAGTATACGAAATTTATACCGATAAAATTCTCTTTTGATTGACAATGGCAAGGTTACTGAATATGCGCCAGTATTTAGTCGTTTCAAGATTTAGCTTCCAACAAGAAGACATTCTCAGTCACAAGACACCGAGGGCTTCTAAACTAGCTATTTGAAAGCATACTCAAGCAAATTAAACGTAATGGGCTATAGACATTAGTGCATATGCGCAAATAACAACGCTAAATTCATCTCTCACCAAATCGGTCATCGAGCACGTGGGCAAAACATCTCGGCATAAAAGGAGTGGATCTCCTAATAAACTCTTAACCTTATTGCAAAATTTAAACATACGAGACTCCACAGCTCACTAAATTCATATAACTTTAGCCGTTAAGCTACAAGCTCGGTAAAGAATGAATGTAAACAATATTGTTTGAAGTTGCGACTGGAATTAAAATATCGACCGCTGAAGGATACATTTTGAAGCTTTTTCTACTCAGGCTTTTTCCTTCGGGAAAGACAACCCCCACATTCAGTACTGCGAGACGAAAGGGGTCACCTCATAATGAGAAACAGATAAAAACTCCAAATATGCGTCAATCATTTCAGCTACTCCCTCAACCGCTCTCTTTTTCAATCCAAATTTATGGTGCCATCAGAAGTTATAGACTAATTTTAAATTGACCATGGATCACCAGTTCGCCGAGCTTGGCAATTTGTTTGCAAACGTTTCATCACCAGCCGAGGTGACATCAGTGCTTGTGAAGTAGCAGTGTTCTGCTTGTATCCGTTTGTTTACATATGTGTTCTTCTCCACCGACCAATTTTGTCCCTTGTTCTCATTGTGTTCGACTGGGTTCGCCGTTGAACTGGTGCGTGGGGGTGAGGTTGGTAGGGGAGGTGGTTGTCTATCCGTCCTGATTGCGGTTTCGGCTCGTTCTCAGGTCACGACGTGATCTTTTTGTTCCGTCATTTGATCCTTCAGTTGCATTGGCGTGTACACGTAATCCAGTTCAATGTGCCTGTTGATTGAGTTGATTGAGGAGTGCCAAGCTTCGAGAAATTCTCCGGCGTGTTTGTACTCGGCTGGAAGACCAGGAATCGTTTCCGTCATCATGGCGGTGAAAACCAGAAAGTCTCTGACGGATACAGCAACCTATCTGAAACTCATAAATTCTGGAAGCAAGATCTACTGGACTCACTGATAACACACTGCTCCCTATATCCGAATAGTGCATCAACTATACATGTGAACCTTTATGTCTTATACCTGTCCACTTTATTAAGTGGCAGAATAACGCAGATGAACTATTACAGTTTTCAAAAGGATAAAGTTTCGTTGGACCACGTTTCTACACCACAACGCATCCTAGAGCAGTCCCATAAATTCCAACATAAAACCAACCTTATCTCATTTCTTTGGTTTCCGGACTGCATTTTATTCCGTCGATTGAAGGCTACTCTGAAGCGTGCGATGTATCGACAAGACTGCTGAGAAAGTCCTGATAATCAGCTGATGTTGCAGTCAGACAAGTAGACTCTTCGACGCTTTTGGCGGTTTGTCTTCAATTTATAACCACTTTTTGTGCCATTTTCCTAATGATTCTCCGCCATGGTGTTCACCATGGCGGAGCAAACTGTTTGAAGATGTCTTTTCATTAGATGGAAAACTGCACCGAAAAAAGTTTTGGTTGGTTATTTATACTTGTCTCTTGAGATCTTGTCAGCGCAAATTTATTTTACTGTATCAATTCATGATTTGTGTAACTCAGAGATTTTTACGGCCAACATTCAGTCTGAATCTCAACGCCGGCTTGGCTTCAGGGGGTCGTCCCCAGACATCGAAAAAAAAACGGACTGACTGTACAGCACATGTTTAAGCTTGATAAAATGAGTTAATCATCTTCCAATCTTTTGTACTTTAACGCAACGGACATATTTCGTTGTGTTTACCCCCACTCGTCACCGTGCGATCACTATCCATTTGTTCCATGACTTTAAAGCCACGTTTTTCCAGTCTTTGGATGTTCTTGCTTTTAGGTGATTAGTCGAACATAGCAAATTCAATAGTGAGTAATTTTGTATAACCAAGTGCTCTAATCCACAAAACCTCACTTAACGTAAAACGTAAGGTTTGGCATGCAAAATTTTCCGATTCTGCTGATCTTCCTTCATTGTGTGTGTTTCGGGGTGATCAGTTGACTTGCATGCCATCTGTTTAACCGGGGCTCAATCGACATACAATTAATTGCATGATGTTTACTGGGGCGTGACAGACTCTTATCCATAGAAAGGGCGTGGTACATTGTTCGAATAAAAGAAACGATTGCGGTCGTTCAAGCATCAGGTCAAGTCAGATGATCACGCGGAATTAGTAGAATGTGAACCAGGACCGGATTGTCGATCGCTTATACGTTATCACGAATTGACAGGACAGTTCAAAAGCATAGCATGATCATGCCGCCATTCGTGTCCAGCGGTCTTTTCCTCCGTAAGGAAAACTGAGTGGTTAATCTATTTCATTGCGTGTGGAAGCACGAAAGGCAACTTTGTTTCCTCTTTGTGATGTGAAGTAATCGGTTATTCGGATGTGACAAACATCAATAGCGTACAGATTAGATGTTTTCTTCTTATCCCACACAATTGAATTAGTTATATCGTGAGAGGGATGTTTAGTGAGGTCCATGAAATCAACCAGTCAACGTATTATACGTTCACGTTTTACAACATCTATAGTAATTATTCTGTTTTACAGCTTAAGTGAATACCTTTGTGTTTCAGGAAAAATGGGATGAGGCTGGTGTAATAAAACAGCATGGATCACCAGGACTTCTGCTTTGAAGGTTCCTATTCGAATTCCATCGCAACACAAACAGCTACACTTTAGGCTTGAGCTAGTGAACAACCATGTGTTTTGGTCTTGAGGGAAAACCTCACTGTCGTAATGCTATGAGGTACTACTAAAATTTGTGAGTAGTAGTAGTATGCAAAATAGTGCTGCTGCACGGTTTCCTTCAACGATGAAAAATAACAAGACCACTATAGGCAAATTGCTGTCCCAAAGAATACCTACCGATTGTTCTATTCAATAACCGTTGTGCTGCCGGGAATTGCAATGACGTGTTTCAAATGAGATATGTTTTATGTATGTCAAATTATTGATATCCTTACTGTAATCTGTAATAAACAACTACTCTCGGCCAGGTACCACCGTCTGGAATTGTAACAGTACAAAATATTCCACTGATTATGCGTATGGTAACGTCTCCCCTTATTTGTAAATTGATGATGAAAGGATTATTCTTGGTTGGTCGCGTCTCCCTTGTTTCCTTCAGTTCGTTTTTGTGCCCATCGATAAATTTATAGCGATACTCCTCTGAAATTTCTCGTGATTACAACAGATGAATAAATATATTCGATAAAGATATTTCTGCATCTATTGACCGCATCATCCAAACCACATATCAAAAAGCAAGATTTTCCAGTAAAATTTCATGGATCAAACTGAAGTATTCAAAACTTACATCAACCTGAAGCCTAATAAAGCATGCGGTCCTGATGGACTGCCACCTGTTGTGCTCAAACAACGTGCAGCCTCCCTTTCCCCTGTTTTCATCAACCTACTCAACCTGTGTTTTACTAAACATTGCATTCCGGACTGCTGTAGAGTGGCTTCTATCCCACCAGTACCCAAAAAGGGACCCTCCAAATTTCGCCCNCCAGCTGAATGCACCTGATCCAAATCAACTTGCCTACTGCAGTTCCAGGTCAACCATTGATGCATTGGTATCCCTCATTCATTATATCTCTTCGTCCTTGGACAGGAAATGTAAAGCTATTCGGGTATGTTTCTTTGATTATAGTGATGCCTTTGATTGTGTTGATAGGTCCGAACTTCTTCACACTCTTTCTGAGAAAGGCATTCAGCCGGAGCTTACCAAT
>UZAN01040030.1:50519-66034 GCA_900618425.1 Echinostoma caproni | reverse complement strand
AGTGTAACGATGTTTTATTTTCTTTACGGAAGGGTGATCAATATATTGACGTGATGAACTCTCATCAGCATGTCATTATCAGTGGTGAAGAAGTTTGCAGAGCATGCTCTGTCAAATAACTTGGGGTCACCACTTCCCGCAATCCTTCTTGGTCTCCTGATGTCGTCGAGACATTTCACAAGTCAGAAAACTCACCTTTTCCATTATTCGTTCGAAGATGCTATCTACCCCAACTCACTTAATAAAGCGTTTTGTTTTATCCTGTATCCTTCCCCACTGGCTTTATGCATCCCCTGTTATTTTTCCGGGTCTTTTAATCAAAGACTTCAAACTCATACGCACATCCATCAAACACGTATGTCGATACAGCGGCATATCCCTTGAGTATGTTGTGCAGTTTATTATTTCACAGCACCTTAGGGCATGCCAGAAACTTTCTACCAGAATACTACTTGACCCATCTCACCCACTGTACCCACACCTTAGTCAATGTATCTCCACATCTAGCACTCGGTCCATGTATAAACAAATAGTAGCACGCATCATTACATATAGTCTTCAATAATATCGTACCTGGCACGGTTTCTCACCAACGCTGATCTTGTCATTGGAACTCTTAGACAAAATCTTTGCTAAATTAGCTTTTTGCATATGTAACGTATCATCACACATTTTGTTACCATGTAATTTCCAAAGAAGAGTGATTGTGTAGTAGCTGAATGTTCATCCCCTATAGGGATAATTAAAGCCGCTTCTTGACTTGACTTGACTTGAAATGAATAATCTTTGTCACATTGGTGATTGGCAACTGAAACAGGGAGATTTTCATGATATATTTGATAAGAGAGGTCGTTATTGTAATATTGCACAGACAACTCACAGATATTTTACTTTCATTTTATCAATACCCTGTGGGCCTCCTTTATTGTTGGGCATTCGGATCGGTCATTTTGGCATCAAATACATCAAGTTGACAAAGAAACATCAGTTGTCACATTCCTGCAAGAAAACCCAACCAATCTGGGCGTGGCAACATTCCAAAAATCTTTTTCAACGAGCTGAACGCTTCTAGGTTAGCTGAAGAAGGGTAATGTCCTCGTTTCTTGAAATCCCTTCATAGCCGTTTCTGGGAAAGAGATTTTATGTAAGAAGGTTGTCGTCAAATCACATTTCCCTTTTAGTACAGACAACATCTGATCGTTTGTCGGCATTTTACCGTGCATCGCACGGAAAATGATGTGCTATTTAGAGGAAAGATTGACCAGATTACACACCCTCAGGAGACAATTATCATTTATCGGAATCGAACTTTCACGTTGCTTTGCACCAATATTTTTCTTATTCAAACTACTAGTGGTATTCAAAACAGGAATTATAATTGTATAGAGCGAACTCGGACTCAGACTGAAAACCCACTGAATAGCTCATAGTCAAGTCAAACAAAACGAGCTGTGGATACAGTTAATTGTATTCGGAAAATCTTGCAAATAAATATCACAAGCGTCAAACAATCGTTGATCGATTCTTTAATATCCAATCGACAATGATGGCTTCACACTACAGCGGACGAGACCCAAACAGTTCGAAACAGCTGTTCAGTGCTTCCCAGCTTTTCAGTTTACGCTTCATTTGTCATATACACGACGAATTTCCACTTGAAATTGAATCAAATCCTACATCACTCACACGAGACTACGATTTGGTTCCTTTGTTTGCCTTCTTGCATTCAGCCAATCTGATTGGTGCCACTTCAGACCACGGAACTGGTCGGAAAATCCGCTTCCCGATTGGTTACCTGGAAGCTGTACCGTGGTGCTTGCGTACTCGTTGCACGATCATCGCATTACTCTACGGTTTATAGTGACACTCAAGGTAGCACCATTTATCTAGGGATAGAGGTGAATTAGAATAATGCAAGTGATAGTGAAGTTCGAAATAAATGCTGTTTATCCATGGCTATCGATATACAAGTATGGCATGGGAAATTAAAAAAAATGCTGAATGGAGGATCATATCCGACTGGTTCAAGTAATACCTGCACACACTGGAATAGGTGTGTATTTCATAGTGCAGTGAGGCAGTGGTAAACGATGTTCATGTTGAATCTGATGATTCTTTGACCGATTTATGTGAGTTTTCTTCCAGGAAGGTTTGTAACGTTGTATTTCACATCTTGTGGTTGTGAATGTTTATTTGGGTTGAAAAAGATGTTTGGACTACGGATCCCAGACGTTACGACAGAAAACCTGAGCTACAACAAGATAAAAACGCTAGACTAATACTTACCGACGGAATGGCAGACTGGGTGAACCGGAGATTATGAGTGAAGACAATTTCAAAGGACGATGGTTCAACAGTGCAAGCGATAAATGTTGATAACAAGAGAATGCTCTACATATAGGTTCAGTTTTTCGTTATGGAGAGCTGGTATACGGTCCTCAGATATGAACATCGGCCATTATTGGCTTTAGGCATATCAGAAGATAGGTATTTTGGTGACATTCATGGTGATATTATTTTCTCTTACATCACCTTATAGACTATATGTAAAAAATGAACCATTTTCAGGACGGGAGAACCTGTCAATCAAGAGGCTACCATACAAAGCTAATGGGGAAAGTTAAGTGATGGTGATAGAATTCGAACGAACGTGTTCCGGGGTGATAATTTAGTGGTCTTAACCGGTTAACCAAACTGTTTCGTTTCCCAAGACACTCGGTGGGTTAAACTCAGTGAAGGGCTCAATTAATTTAGGCCACGTTCAAATGATGTACATAGTGGGTTGATAAAGTCCATAAAAAATAATTTCCATCTGCCGTCTATTTACGACTAAAACACATTCCCACCCAAGGACTTACGATGGTAATTGAGTTCACGCTAATACTAACTTACGTGCNCGTGCTACACATGACGGAACGCGAGTTTCCAAAACTACAGAAACGTGCTGAATTTTGAGTGCAGATCTACTTGAAATCACAGAGCGTGTTTTATTCAATAGAAAAATTATCACATGCTACTAGCGTTAGGTTGTATCTAATGAACAAAGATGACGTTCATTAGAACTAAAACTGTTTTTTCTGTCTGATGGAGAAGATTTATTGAGATAAGGAGTGTTTTGAAAGTAGCCTGAACCTGCACTTGATGTACTTTGCTCCACAAGAAGAACAGTCAGAGTCAAGAGAATTAGGCTGGTTGTTCTTCAAGTCTGACAACATAATTGCACTTTTCGTGCAAAAAGATCATTTAAACAAATTTCGAGGGTCTACTTTGTATTGCTGAACCCTATACCATAAAACAATCACTTTGGATACCTAATGCAAGGGAACATCACATTGAGAAACCGGATTTTCTCTTCTTTCATGCTTTGCGGAAAATATTACTTTTCCTATCTTCTAAGCATCGGTCATCGGTTCTTTTCAATTTGCATCGATCAAAGTCTCAGAAATGCATTTCGATCTTACCATATTGTCGTTCTGCTTAATTGCCGCTGCACCAAGTCATCTAACCGTAGACTCAAACATGTCTTTCTATGAGCAAACGTGTTGCGAATCCTGATCTCCAATACGGACGCTATACTGCGATCAAACCATAGTTAGGCATTCTCAAGAGTTTCTATCAGTGATCATGTCCGTTACACGAAGAATATCATCCATGTATCAAATACTGAAAGCGATACCTGCCTCATGTCAGCCACAAGAAAACACTATCAGAATATTATATAGTTTCACCAACATGCTTTAATTTCAATGTTGGCAGGGTTGAATGAAAGAGCGAGAGCTAAACTCTAGATAGATCATAGGTCGACCCGCTTCATCAATTTTATGAATACTTCTACAAAGATGAATACATTTCCAAGCCGGTTGCACCACTATTTTTTGTTTGGCTTGATACGACGCAATATCATCATTCACTAATACATCGGGGGATTCTCTGATAAACGATGCACAATATGACAACTAGATGATTTTTGCTGACCAGTGACACAAGCAACTTGGCAGCTTTATTTTGTCAGTTCACAATAGTTTATGCGACGGAACCTGACCCTAGGTACAAAATATTCCACCACTGTGCCTAGTTCTATTTGTCAAGCAGAAAAACTGAGAAAATATTTTTCCGGGAGCCATTAGCTGGTCTTGTTGTACAATACTTCAAGGCCACAGAACTGGACAACCATCAAAATTAGGCCTTTTCATTATAGCACACAGTTGTGTGATGAACAGCAAATGAAGCATACCATATAGTCACAAAGACCTCCTGTTCAATGATGGAAACCGGTATCCCAGCGCCCCGGGACTTAGGGTGGGGAACTACATGAGGCTCCCTCTAGGTGAGGTGTGTTATTGAACCGGAACGCAGCAAAGCTGCTTACTGCTGCAAACGAAGGAATTTCGGAATTTATGGGATAGGTGAGATGACATACCCTATTCATAAAGGAGATTGAGGCATTTGATCTATTTAGTTGTTATATTCATTAATAACAAACTTTCTGCGGCCGTCTGTTATACAAAAAGGAAGCCCGTCTAGTTGTGCGGCGTGAAAACAGAGTTGAAAGGAAAAGTCAAGAGGTCGCAATTATTCCGAATGTTGGAAATCACAATCACTTGACCACTCTTACTTTATTTACAAAGTGACCTAATTCCACACGAAAAAAGACCAAAGGATCTCCAAGTTCACGTCGTTTACAAGCGAGTCCTTACTTGACAGTTACGACCTATCTGTTTGTGCACAGGCACTTTAGAGGTTGCTGGTCACATAAATTACTATAAATTCAAATTCAACTTTTATTATGGGGAAACTTACAAAGACTTCGCTTGTCAAATCCCAAAGGGTGTTTACACTTTGTGTTCAGAACACGATTCACAAGGCAGTTAGTCCACGTACGTAAAAGAGCAATGTAATGTTTGTGACGAGCACAGGAGACTATGTTATGTGGTTGAGTGTTGAAATATAGTGTTTGTCAGAGCATCATAAGGCTGACGCTTGACAGATACTAATGTTGGAGCACAGACCGTGTGTGGTGGTACAGTTCCATGTGCTGCACACTCTGATTGCGAAAGAATGAAGCCTGCAGTCGAGACGGCTCTTTGGGAGTGCTAAATTCAGCGAATTTCCTCTGAGATGAACATTAGTTGATAGAACCAAAAAAGATCTACATGGATGGTTGGACTGTTGGACAATCCGATTCAGTAAGATCACATCACCTCTGATTTGACGATATTGAGATGAATATAGCCACAATAGGTGTAATATTTCGCCATAGGTCTTGGAATGTAGACCTTTAACCATCTTGGTAGCCATTCTCCGCGGATGTTCGAGTGCCTTCCGATCTTGCTGCAGTCATGGGTTCCAGGCCTGAGTAGAGTACTCGGTTTATGGAAGGATATATATTTTTAATAAACGTGGAAACAAAATCGGCCCAAACGATCCAAAAGTTTAAGCAGTTCAATCTATTTTACCGCTACGGACGAGGCCCTGACATAGTTTGTGGAGCAACTCAAGTCTGTGCGAATGACCATTCCCAGATCCTTCTCGGATGGAGCATGAGGCGGAGGTTTGTGTCCGAGAGTTTGGGAAAAACGACCATTGTGACGTAGTGATAAGACTTTGCATTGGGTAACGTTAAAGTCAGTCAGTAGAGACAGATCATCTGTGGAATTCGTCAAGGGCGTTCTGTAGATCAAATGATTATTCTGGTTTTGTTATGGTCCTCCATATTTGGCATCGTCTGCAAACAGGAGAGTTTGTGGTCCGAGGATGTCTGGAAGATCTTTCATAAAGGCAATATAATACTTTTTCTATAAGTATACCACAAATTTTGAAACAAGGACTTTTAAATTCAAACGAATTTCCACACTGGTCCTAAACATTTCCTTCTGTGATTGAGTTAGTTCACAATGCAGGTTTGGAGATAGCAAGAGATCTGATATTGGAAAAATGAAAGCTTGATTTGCCAATTTGTAAGGATGATATGATCCGGACAAATGATTCATTCTTTTCCGAATTAGCCCCCTTTCAAATAATGATTCTGGATCAAACAGATCAAAATAGCAAAAAATTGTCTTCTGTGGTTTTTGCGTGCACCCTTCTCGGGATTATAATCAGTTCATTATGCGCAACTATGACCTGAGAATGAAATTGGACACATTGATATATTACTGTAAATTACAGCCTGAACTAAGTAAGGCATGTTCGGTTTTACGTGTGGATCTGATAGAAATTACTTTAAAGTCGAAAAATGCCGCAGTGATGGATGGAACTGGAAGTTTTTTCAAAGTTCAAAGCTTCATTATAGACAATTTAACAAAGCTAACCGTTATCATGTCCCATAAGATTTTTACACAGTATTTTGAGCAAATTTTGCAAATATGAAATAATAATATGCGTAATCACTCACGGATGTTTAAACGGTAAATGTTCTACTGTTTTATCAAGCTGCGATCTGAATAACTCAACTATGGGATCACACACAGCATGGGATGGAAGCGAACTCCATACACCGCGCACTCTGAGTGCAAACGAGTGATGCTGGCAATGTAGGTGTTTTATCTGGCTCCTCAACTTCAATGGATGTCTTCCGAGATGATTATTCTGATACAAAGCCCACACAAAATGGCAAGGATGTTTGGGTTGATGCAGTGTGGCATGTGAAGACTAGGTCCCCCCGAAATCGATGGTACTGAGACGACTAAAGCCTCTATATTTGCACTCGGAATAGATAGTGTTAGAAAGTACTTTCACCATTTGTGTTATCAACCTTTGCGGACTTTCTGAAGCCTCCTCATCACAGTTTAACCATGAATTTCATACTTGAACGGCCTGTTCCATGTGTGGCCGAATGAACTTTGATAGCAAGTGTAGGAATGGTGCTGTTTCATACTACTCGAAAGCAATCCAACTTGTCTTAGAGCCATGGATGAAACTGTGGCTCAGTGCGGGGAACATTCCACGTGCTCTTGTGCCGTAACTCCCAAGTCCCTTTCATCAGTTGTATGTGCTATTATTTAATTCCCAAAAACATAAGGGAAAGTAGTCTTGTGCCGCATGAAGATAACTATGCATTTATAAACGTTGAATTCAATGTTATTGGCAGTGAGCTAAATCGATCGTTTCTTGGAGTGCCGAACAGTCCTCTTGGTGTGTAACTGTTCTCCAGATTTTGACATTATCTGCAAATAGTAGTGCATTTGACCCAAGGATATGTGTTAGATCGTTTCTAAATGCGAGCAAAAGACGGGGCCCCTGCACGGATTCCTGTGGAATCCCTCGGATCGAAGCGATAGTTCCAGATAATGAATCACAAAGGTAAATTGATGTGTATTTTTATCGAGAACACTCCTTGATCCAGCCAAGAACCAAACAACTTACTCCGTACTTGTAGAAGTTTCGTAGTAGAATTTGATGGTTTACTCAATAAAATGCTTTGGACAAATCCAAAACAAACAAACAAAACAAACAAATCCAAGTCCAATGGCTCGCCTCTGTCAACCAATTTTGTTTATTCATCTCGTGCAAGGAGTAGATTTGTGGTGCACATTGGCGTTAAATTCCATGCTAAGCTGAAGACAACACTTGACACTTCTCCAGGTGCGCTATCAAGAGATGAGGCTTGCTGACCTTCATGACTTTTGACAGTATTGGAAGAAGTGTAAAAGGTGGTAGTTGGCGGGACCAGTGCAAGAGCCCACTTTGTGAATGGGGGAAACCAGACCTTCCTCCAGGGCGTCGGAATAACCACCCTATTGGACATCCTTTGATAAAGAAAAGCCAGATACTCAGATAGTTATATAGTTAGCTAGTGCCATGTCATCTGCACTCGTAGCTGAATTCGTACGCAAATTAAATAGTTTTACTCTTTGCATTTCACCGTCAAAAGCCATATAAACCAGTGACGGATACGATATACAAGGTTTTTTGCTTAGAATCGGTAGTGTTTTGTGCGTTGTTGCCGTAGATACCCGATTGAACTTGGTTTTAAGTAAATAGGAGGTAGACATTTTGAGTTGCTTGTTTATTATTATTATTTATTTGTTTGTTTCTGATGGGACTAAATTTCGTTGATCCCGAAATCGACCAAAACAATATGGCACTGAAAACTTTTGTCTTACAGTGTTCCCGAATAACAAGTCAGCAATACAGAGAAAGAAAGAAAAAAAATAAAGAAATATATCTTCGTTGTAGTGAACGTGAGCACTTTGTGAATGTCGTTTACACCGGCTCATTGCAATATAACTTGTAATAGAACGTGAACCTCATGTAACCCTGAGAATAATTATTCATACATTCCAGTTGGTTTCCCGAGTGTAATTCTAGATAATCGAGTTGAGTAATAGTGGGTAAGATATTGTATAATCCCACAATTTTGTGTAAAACTATAATTGCATTCAACAAAACAATCACCACAATATTTTAGTTTATTGACGAAAGATTTTCCTGACTCCCGTGTATGGTGTTGGAGTCAAGTGCAAAGATCAGTGACTTGATTGATTGTGCAATTTTACTACCACATTTAGAAACATTTCCATCGACCATGTTGCATCGACTTTTGTTAGCGAAATAATTAAAGGAAATATGATAGACACCAAATTGTTCGTGGTCTGTGAATTCGAAGAGAACTGTTTAGCAAATCCGTTTGCTAGACTTTAAGTAATGCATTGAAGGTAAACAACCTGGTAAATGTCTGGGGATGTTAGAAACCGAAAAAATCGTACGCGGCAGAGCTGAGAAACCGGCCATCGACTGATAGAGGTTGAATGACTGAAGATTTTCCAAAAATAATGATTAGAATCAAGTGTTGGAGACCAAGGATAGAAAAACCTGTTTGACAATATATGTAACACAAGGGAACCCAGTCGATCCACTTCTTGCAGCAGTTTGTTTGATTCAAAATCTTAAGAGGCTGAGCGTAAGGATTGATGCTTTGTTTTACATCAAACTTTAGTTCACTCTCGGGTTGTCAAAAATTCAGTGTCTCATTCTTATGAACCGATGTTTTTTTAACATTACAAAAACAAATATGATTGTTTTTCATGGCGCACGCATCGCATAGGAGTTTTCGTCGTTGTTACGGGTCGAAATAGGTTTCATTTGTACATAATCAAGTTTTTCACTCCACTGAACTGCTAATTTGTTGTCTATCATATGGAAGAATTTTCCAACTGGCCAGGTTCATACTTTTGTACTTTTACCAAAAATGTGTTCCCAGAATGGCAGAGTGCATTCGAATTTATTTCAACGCATTATATTGTTTAAAGTTTACCGGTTATTGTGAGGTATTTCAACCAAAGTCATGACTTATTCGAGTGGAATGGAAGTATAACACATAAGTTAAAGCAAATATCAAAGTTCATGGCCTTGATAAGAAAATAAATGAATGTCATAATTTATTATAATTTCTTGTACTTCAAAAAGCACACCAATTATTCTTTTGACAATAAATTATGCTTGTGATAAAATCAGAAAAAGCCTTAACGTTACACATTTACTGGTCTCTGTATGATACTGCCTGATCACAAAGTCCTTCATATGCACAGCTAAACTACCGTTCAATCCAGACATATCGGATTGTCCTTGAATTCGCATATAGTTTGCAATCGAACCAAACTCAAAACACCTCATACGTATGATATCATATAGAGGTGATCAATTGCGATTCGACGATTGCCGGACCTTATTTAACTATATGAGTTCCTCAATAATCCAGCAACATGGTGTTCTTAGCTATCACCGATACACGAAAACATCTATCTTTTGCATCCCTTGATGACCCGGCGAAACCGGACATACCCTGGAAATAGATGAGAATATGAATTGAGATTAGCAATAGGCCGGCATAGTCTGGTTTCGGCACGGGCAAATCGGTTGCCTTGATTCAATTTCTCTGAACACATTATCCAGGTTTGTAAAAGCAAACGACGGTTGTTTCCGCAACTTTCCGTCTTCCTATTCGAAACGGTTTTGATGTGTGTGGAGGGTTCCGGTAAACGACGATGAAGATCGCATTAGTGACTTCTAAGTGTTCTGTAGTCAAGATGTGTATAACAACTGAACCTGAACCAGCCCCAATTCTATCCGTGTCTTATACTGATGTTCTTCGATGCGTTTGGATAACCGTTCCGTCGAACGACGTACATGGATGGCGCAGGAGGCAAAATGGAACCGATTGATAGTAATAAACTTGACCAAATATAGGTGGTTTATCCGTGCTCTGGCATGCAATGATGAATCAGGTTGTAAATGTGACTTATAGCATGCCATTAATCCATTCTAGAACTAAAGCTCCATTTTAATGCATTCTCATACACTGCTATTTTCTCTAGGCCCTCTACTCTCATAGTTTTATTTTGTTTCTGTTCACCCTCTAGTAATGCATTTCTCTGGAAAAAATGTTCTCCAGCAAATTCATTTGCACGCCTGTCAGCTCTTACTCGGTGGAGATACCTTCACATATCAGAAAGCGAAACGTTTCGATTTCATCCTTCAGTGTACAAAATGGTCACATGGCCGGACTATATCACTGAGAAGCCAACACCTGATAGCATTTTGATAGAAAATTAACGTATTACGAGAATTTTCGAGCTTGCAACAACTGGAATAATGAAATTCACTTGCTCAAGCCACAAATAACTGTGCAAATGTCATACTAATTCATCATTCCTTATCTAGTCTGCTGTTTGACCGACGGAATTGTGGGTGGTCGTAATAAAATACTCGGTCGGTGAGGTTTTTAAATGGCAGAAATAGCAGTTCAGTAAGCCGCATGATCTATCAACGCAATTTTAATGGAAAACGACACATTCAGTGTATTTCTCACCGTTTTCCTACATTTATAAAAGTCATTGCCTGAGGACCACGTATTCACAACCAACTGCTTGAAAACCCATCCCAGTGCATCTTGTTAACTCATGCGTCCAAATGCGGTCTCAGATACTTGTGCAAAATGTGACAAACACATCTTGTAGGACGAGTCTGGGAGTGTGACGACTGATGTTCTCGTTCGGAGGAGGCTAACGATGATTCATCATTTGCATTGGAGTGTATATGTGCGTGACAACATACAAATTATTCACGCAACACCTGCCAGACTTGTTTCTCCGTTGTGTCGAGCAATCCAAAATACCAATTGAAACATTGCATTTCCGAGACAGTGCTTTTTAGGGGACATCTTTAAAGATGTGTAAAATACGTTCAATTAATGGAAATTCCAAATTATTTTTCTGGTTCAGGCAGATTTCACACTACGTCTGTTAGTCGTTCACCTGCGTAAAACTTGATAAATCGCAATCCACCTTTCCTAACAGTTACACCCGAACGTCTCTTGATATGAAACGACCGAAGAACTTGGTTGGAATGCTTCAACCCCCCAAATTATGCATAATCCCTTCATGATATATACTACTCATCAAGAAGTCATCACATAATGGCTTGTTTGCACTGCGAAGGCGATGCACTGCCTGCGTGAATGACCAGAGGTAGTGTGAGGCTTACGATTGAAACCAGCAGATATTCTCTGCTACCTTCCTCTGTTTTGGTTGGTCCAAATAGAGCACTGAAGCAAACATTGAAACAAACTAGAAGGTGTATTTCTGGCCGGATCCGATTAACACAGTGTGTACATTTTCCTTGAGAGGGATCTGGATTACTAAACGCAGATAGTCCAGAGAATAACCTGATATTCTCTGACGAATGTGAAACTCTGGTCTTTAGTGCATCCTGAATGTCTGGCTAACTGGACGCATTGAGCATCATGGAAAAATAAACAATCTATTTATGTTCAAATGGTTGTTTGGCAGATTTGAAGTTTGTATGGTAATTGCGAGAAATCCGGTAGCCCCTGTGAGATTCGAGCCGAAGCATGGACGCGGCCTACGCTTTGTACGAGCACGCTCTACCAGTTGAGCAACGAGACCCCCAACCGAGGCTATTGACTATTTCACAGTCGCATGCAATCTAATTATGGTCAGTCAACATTCAAGTTGCAAGGATGACGTCGAAGAAAACCTCCCTGTAGTTATTTCAAAAATATATCGTTCACATAAGGCGAATGGTAGTAATAATTGTGCCGTTGATTGCTATTATACTCTTGGCTGCGGAATGTGCTTGAAAAACTTGTGCGATGAAGATTATTTGATTTCCACATTATGACTGAGCGAACATTCACAAAGAAATTTCGATCGCGATTATTGGGTATGAAATATTTTACAATTGCCAATAGTATAGTACACACAGTTTGAATAGAATGATCAAAGATCGTCCGATTAAACAAATAACTTTTTAATGGGTAAATTACAAAGTTGATGCTTATTAAATACCGTAGAATCTGTACACACTGGGTTCGGTTGGCAGTACAATTAAATAGCAAATTATAACATTCACTCACTTTTGCTGAGAAGTTAGGTGGTTCAACGCTTCCTTCAGTCGTGACTTGAATGAATGATGGTTGGTGCACAAACAACTTGAGGTGAGAGTTCCAGGTAGTACCAACTCTGGGGCTGAAAGAATGACTCTTACAATCTAGCCGACTCTTTTGGAGCAAAACTTTAAATGGATGTCCTCTGAGGTGACCATTCCTGGATAGTGTTGGTAAAGTATCACACGGATGGTAAGGTCGATGAAGTATTTAATATACGAGGGTCATGTGTTACGGGTGCCAATGGCCGGCAGGCGAACAGACAGTGTCACTGACCTTGACCTTTTGTGATGTCATGATTATCGCTCTTATCATGTGGTTTAGTGCGGACGCATTCATTCAGACATACACGGATCCGACGATCAGACGGTATTCGTTCTTCCTCTCGCTCTGGGCGATCAGGGAACATAACAATTGGCGACGAAAAAAAACCCACGCGTTCAAGACAAAACAAAACCATGTCAAACCAAATGGAAATGTTCATGCAAATGCTTCACACACAAAACAAGCTCATCGAAGCGTTAGCCAAAAAGATGGATCAATCTTCATCGCTTCAATCGATAAATGCAGGTCTAACCAGTGACAACCTCGCCAATGCAATTACAGGATTCACATATGACACCGATGCAGAATTGACGTTCGAATCATGGTACGTAAGATTCGGGGATATATTCACCGTGAATGGTGCTCAGTGGGAAGACACTGACAAAGTAAGACTGCTCAAGCGCAAACTTGGCCCAGTTGAACACCAACGATATACCAATTATATCTTACCTAGTAAACCAACGGACGTACAGTTTTCAGAAACAGTGAAGTGCCTTACCCAAATATTCAGTGCTCGTGCTTCATTATTTCATACACAATATCAGTGCCTCCAAGTCAAGAAGACACAGTCAGAAGATTTTGTGACATATGCAGGGAGAATCTATCTGGAGGCTGTGTGGTTCAAACTAAAGGACCTCTCAATGGACCAGTTCAAATGTTTGCTATTCGTCAATGGATTACAGTCAGCCACGGATGCAGAACTGCGCAATCGTATACCGTCACACATTGAAAATTCCCCGGACCTCACTCTGCATAACATAACAGAGGAATGTCAACGGGTCAAGAACATAAAAATGGACTGCGCATTGATAGCGAAAGGTTCGGACTACAATACTGTGAATCGGTTACAAGTTTCTTGAACAAACGGAAACCTTGGAAAGCACCAATCAACCCGAAATCTAGACCGCCTACAGCATGCTGGAAATGTGGCGACTGGCATTTTGTGAAATACTGTCCCTATGCCGACCGAATCTGTCAGGTGTGTGGTAAAAAAGGACATAAAAACATAAACTGTTACCGTTACAAACAGCCATCATCCAACCAAAATGGATAACAACGAAAACCTTCAGTGAGTCACTCAGAGTTATTGTATAACTCTGGTATTGTTCTGTCTGCCACTACAAAATTCTCCTCTAGACGGAAATTTAAGTCTATCGTTGTTAATAGTATCCCTTTAATTTTTCAGTTTGACTCTGCGTCAGACATTACTATTTTGACACGCCATTCATGGGAAGCTCTAGGCTGTCGAGCTCTCCAACAAACCAATAATTCAGCCTATAACGCTTCGGGCAAACAAATGGTTATTGCTGGGATAGTCAAATGTGTATGTAAATTTCGTGACACGATATTTACCTTCACGGCTTAAGTTGCCAATGACTGTTCCCGCAAACTAGTTGGCATTCAGTGGATTGATAAATTGGGACTTTGGGATATTCTTGTGAACTCACTCTTGCAGCAAAGAGATCAATTACGTATTTTCATCTGAAGTACCAAAACATTGGTCCACAAGACAAAATGGAGATGTAACTCACCTCATCTCCCAATTGCAGACGGAACATAGCACAGTTTCTCCAACAGTTTGGGATTATTCTCCAAGGCCAAAGCGACGCTGTATCTCAAGCAGAAAACGAAAGCCGTATTCAGGCCAAAGAGACCAGTTCCGTATGCCGCGGTGGACCAGGTCAGTAATGAGTTAAATCGGCTTCAAACAGCTGGGGTCATAGGTCCAGTAAACTATTCAGAATGGGCAGCACCAATGGTGGTTGTGAAGAAACCCAAGGGTATGCTTCGCATCTGTGCAGACTTCTCAACAGGTTCAAATGATTCGCTGGAGATACATCAGTCACATCTTCCAGTGCCCGAGTATCTGTTTGCCAAATTGAACGGCGGAAGCATATTTTCAAAGATCGACTTGTCCGAAGCTTATTTACAAGTTGAAGTCGACGAGGGATCAAAGCCTTTATTGACCAAAAATACACATAAAGGGCTNTACATCAGTACCCTCTTCCTGTACCTGAGCCAGTCCACAATCCGCTTTCTTAGAAGCACATTTTATATATTGGGTTTCCCAGAGGTCCTCGTTTCAGATAACGGTGTCCAGTTTACAGCCCACGAATTTTCCGAATTTTGTTGGCATTGTACACATACGAACCCCTCCGTGTCATCCACAATCAAACGGTCAAGTTGAGCGATTTGTGGACACTTTGAAAAGACACATACGAAAATATGCGGAGAACCGGCAGTTAGACAGTGTTATTGACCTATTTTTGATGAACTACAGAATCACTCCAAATGAAAACATGCCAAGTACTGTATCACCTAGTGAATTCTTCTTGGGGACGAAAATAAGGACAAAATACGAAACGATGTTCCCTAAACTACCCGCAAACGACCGTTGTATGGCACCAATGGAAGTTCAAAAGTCACAACCAAAACGGGGATTCAATATCGGTGATAAGGTGTATGCAAAAGACTTCAGAACACATCGTCAAACATGGACTTCAGGAACTATAACAGGAAAACGAGGACACGTTGTGTATGAACTGCAAGTAGGAACAGAAAANCCTTTGGTGCTCAATATACACCTGCCGTATTTCAGCAGATAATGGACACTAGGTTGGCTGGATTCCCTTTCGTCAGTTGTATGGGGTAGTATTTGGTTCCCCAAAAAATAGAAGAAACTAGTCTTATGTCGCATGACAATAAATCTGCATTTGGAAATGTGGAACTCGATGTTATTGACGATTGACCGTCGGTAGGCTGCATTGTTCGTTTGTTGGAGTGG
>UZAN01040030.1:29574-49894 GCA_900618425.1 Echinostoma caproni | reverse complement strand
TGGTGAAATCCTTGAGGTTGATTTGATAGAATTACCTGTTTCACAATCGCACGAGACTAATATGCCGTAGTCAAAACTTCAGTGATCACTGAAAGTCTCTTGAAAATCAACATAGCAATAGCCGAGTTTGTTTTATCTTCACCTAGATCAAATTAATTTTAGTTGTCAAAAAGTAATTATTTTTCCACTTGGAAGACACGACGTCCAAACGAGCGGAATATATTCACGGGGACTTCAGCATGTTAAACAGGACATATTGTTCACAAACCTTCACTACGTTTTTGATAAAATTCTCTGGAAGATGAAACGTTTGCTGATTTCGTTGAAAAAAGTAGGGAAGTTCTATACATATGATTGAGTAATTCATTGCTAATTGCAATTCAGATCTACTTATTAGATTAACTACGGTTGTAAATGACAAAAACTGATTCATCGCAATGAATTTTTATTCGCATGCACTTTCGCAATTGTTCTTTCTTTTCTCTGTTTCAACAAACGATGTTCTAGAGGCGACGCTTACACAGTAAATATAACTCATTCGGAACATAATTGTATTTGATCAAATTTCTCCTATCTCAATGTAATCGGATGCTCCAATCGGTCGTCCAATCAGAACGCTGTTCGACTGAGCCAATCACATTCAAATTGCACTCGTGTTTACTCACTTTGACCAGGTTTTACTTGAACGTTGGCTTTTGGGGAAGATGTGAGGCAGAGAGTTGCCACAAACCGCAGAACAGCTCACCGACTGAAATCTATTGGGTATTTGTTCAGTTTATACACAACCTTAAATGATACGAACAGCTGCTGCGATGCGCTCGGAACGAAGATACTATCCCAGTTCAGACAGAGGTGTTATGGAAACCGTTTGTCCGAGAGAAAGCGTGACCACCACAATCGCTGCAGAAAACCAAGTTCCATTGTATCGCTATGTGCACATGAATGATGAACAAAACACTCAGATTTTTACATTTTTGTTATTACCTCATTTACTGTGTGGTCTTCTGGATGAAGTCGAATCGTCCCCGTTTGTTTATGCTGAGCATTTGTGGACTGTGCGGTTCCAACGCGGTGATACACATTTCGGTGTGTTTTTGGAACTGAAATCCGTGAGTACTGTACCGGATGAGGATCGACTTGGTCGGCACACGAAGCATCATTCGAGTGAGCAAATACAGAGTTCAACAGTTTCTGTGGATTTCCAGTTCATATTGAAAAATCGGGAACACTTCTCTCGAAACGAAAGTTTTGGTCGCAAAGCAAGTGTGTTTTATCGAGGACAACCCCGACATGGCCGGAAAAAGTTCCTCGAGCTAGCCACCTTGTCGTCTAAACGTTACATTTATGACGACGGAAGATGTATCATTGAGTTGGAAATGAAAAATCCGGATGTGTTTTATAATTTGTGGTTTGATTTATGCCCAGATCCAACAGTCTCAACTCATTTTGACCGATCAATGCCTCGTAGCAATTCTGTGATAAATTTGATGCGTCTCGATGGTTCCCTGGTCTCAGTCGGCAGATTCATGCATTTTGAAAGTGAACGGTTTCTTTATGCCGAATCTCAGTGGTATCTTACTTTAGATTTAGAAACAAATCAAAGTAATTCGGGCGATTGTAATGGACAACCTCAACGTATTGCGTTACCTACACACGAATCAGATATTGTGGTACGTGCAGAGCTAAGCTTGGTACGTGAATTAACCAAAGTCCCCGAGAACAGCTATCGGACCAGCACAAGCTCGAAACGACTCCATTCTGTCTCAAGCCGAGTAAAATGTATTGCCACTCTCCCCGGCGGTTGTCTAACAAAAGTGATGGAGTTCAGCATCGGTAGTCAGGGCTGGCCAACCCAAGCCTACCGAGTGCTCTTTCGGAACAGATCGAAGGAGGAAACGGATCACAAATCAACTCAGGTATCCCAAAGTCATCATGTTACTTCCACCTGTACGGATAAAAGCATCGGTCTGAAATCGGCACCCGACTGTCAGTTTGCTGGTTCAGGCTCCCCCATTGCATTGCTGTTAGCTTGCGCCTCATCCCCAATTAGCGTAAAACTACAAATGACGTCTTTCACAAACCTCGCCTTCGTGGAAGTCCCCCTTGGTCAAGCAACCGCGGGAGCAGTGCCGTCTTATTTGACCGATCCATTTAAACTACCCTGGCGTGTACAAACTTCGGATTCGGGCAAATTGCTCCGAATCAAATTTCAGTCAGTCGCTGTAATGAATCGCTGGGAGAACGGTGGTCCGACTCGGTGTACAACCAACTCAGTCACATTACCCTATCCTCTGATTATGCCGAACGCAGTATACATGATCGGGTGCCGTATTCGCATTCATCCGCTTTCTCCGCAGTTGCATGCCCATGTGTTACCTGTGGGACCGGAACTAGTAAATTTGATGCGTTTCACATCGGGGTCAAGATCATCGGGACTGCCGACTGAGAATGATTGGGACTTGCCAGGGAACGCGAATCCAGTAGCAAACATGATTGAGAGTGGATTTTCTCCGACAGGTGTGAAAATGAACGAATATGATTCGAATGTTTTTACCTCACCAGTCATACCAAGACGAAATCAGTGGGCCGCAGTGGAGTCGGAGGATCTGTGTGAAGTGGCAATGAATGTCACCGTGGCCGAAGTGAGTGGGTTTTATTGATGATCTGTATCAAAAAATATTGTTGTTAGTTTGATGCGAAATGGCAGCTAATCTTCGGACAACCCAGTCATAATTAAAACGTTTGCGAATTCGTTTCAAGGTAAAACGGTCAGTTGAAAGTAAACAAAAACAATCAATGGAAACACTCCTACAAGGTATCAAACAGGATAATGAAACGTGCTCTGGTGGACACAGTGGTCAAAAATCATCGGCACTGGCGGTGAATCACAATATGTTCGGGATTTATACTCAGAATTCAGTCTGAATTCGGGTAAACATTGCACAATTACGGATAAAACACAAATTTTGCTACTGACTGATCTGAATTCATCGCCGCGGTAATAAAATATTTTACTCCAAAGACCTCTGACCATATAGGTGGCATCAGTTGGCAAATGCGTTTCACAAACTATTCCGATGATATATGTATGCGGAAGTAGAGAAAAATACCCTTGATTTTCTGGCAACGTCCCCTCCACTTGAAAAGGGTTCTTGGACTATTCCGGTCTATAGGGGGATAATGTAATTTGGGGGTCTCAACATATTAGAGCATATCTATCAAACACCATTAACCTGAGCACTTAACTTCATATTACTTTGTTGTTTTCGGAAAATCGTTTTTCTTACGCGTTGATCATTCTAATTAATTACAGTTCTTATCGCACGTTTAATGTTAGCTTTATATGATAAATCCTGTTTTGTAAAAGTAAATCGCTTATTATGTGTCCGGTAGCCAATTCGATTTGAAAACAGCTTTAGACAATGTCAATTGCTGCGGGTGTGGATTCCATTCCCAGTGAATCCGGTAATCCCTTATATAGTGGGGTACTAACCATCAGACATGTAGCCGAGCGCCAAAGGATTTCCTTCTGTACCCAATCGTTCTTGGTGCGAGTTCCGACTCAAGTGTGATAGATACATAGGGTTGGTGAGTTTCAACATCAGGTGTGCTCTATGCTGATCACCAAATTGCATTCCACCACAAACTCAAAACGTTTTCATATCCATTTTTGGTTCTGTAGACTGATCTTGTGTTAATTCTGTTATATTTTCACCTTGACTTTCAATCCAGCTGAAGACCTTAATTCCTATTAGATGGCCTGTGCGGCATCCGCCATCTGATATTTCTGGGGGTTATATTTTTGATTAGGCTTGCAGTTGAAACATTACCGGAATAAATCAGAAGCACACACCAAAAGAAAACATAGCTTACGTAATGCGCCTCTTTGTGGTAATTCATCAACTGGCCAACCGATCACATATGATGTGAAGTCTTTTAGGTATCGTTTCTACTGAAGTGACTTCATCCGCAAAATGCAAACCAAACCTAAGACATTGGTTTACACATTTTCTATAGAGTCAGACAAATTGTTAGTCGAAGTTCTAGGCAACTAGATCAGGAAATAGGGTTTAAAGATTTCTCACATCAACTCTCTGATTTATCAACCTGTTCATCGCGAAATCCGATACTGTTTGATCCCACCCTTGTGAACTATTCTTGTCATGTTCTTTAAAGTGCTAAACAAAGAAACCAGAGCATCGTGTTTATGATTTATGTGTCTCTATCCGGTCGGCTTAGACGTAAATAAAATGAAATGGGTTAAAGAACGTCTAATTTTTTCATTAATTGAAGTTATTGACCATGATGCTGACATTTCATTCTTACTTTTTGGTGAAGAAAACTTCTCGTTAATTCACGAGTTTCAAGAGAAAAAGAAGAAATGTGACCAACTGCAACTAAAAATACCAAAAATCGACAAAAGGGAGGCCTACATATGATATCTGTTAGCATGCGTGTATTGAAGACCATCGACTAGTTGTGACTAAGTTGATACGCAAATCACCATTATATTAGAGAACATGGAATAATAATTACATTTTGGACACTGAATGTCCAGTTATTATTCAATAATGAATTGTAACGTCGGAAAGAAGTTGCAAAAATGGAATCTTCTCTCGGTCTTCTGTACACGATCATTTTTGAACCCAAGCCAGTGAATATCGTTCATGAGCCCACTCGTGAGAAATACAGACTATGAAAGTAATATGGTAGTGATATACAGTGCTTTATGCACAGCGACGTCAATGTGTCGGGGTCGCTGGGGATACTTATCTCCTTTCGTTTCAATACAAAATCTCAGTCTTCGAGTAGATGGGATTTTATATCACGACCTCGGTTTTCCTCCTTATGTATTGGCTCATTTGGATCGGCGGATACCTCTATTTCAGAAATTTTCTTATAACTCAAAAAAATTCCCTTTTTCTATCAACAAAAATGGCAATGAAACATGCTCAAATAGCATGAGCATCGTTCAGCTATGTTTTAGTGAGGAAGTTTTCATACAAAACGATTATCTGCAAGGTTTTATGGATAATGCTGATCAGGAGATGTTAGTCTTCTTCTCTTCTTTTCATATCGGACACAGTACCGAAATTAGTTGCTCGAAGACAGAGAAATGCAGTTGAGAATGCATTTGACACGGCACAAGTACCCACCTCCGTGTTTACGTCCGTATTGCTCTTACGTAAACATTTAAATCATTCATTGAAGATGTATTGAACGTTTGAGCGCAACACGATTTTTTTCACGCGCTCGTTACAAGGAAGTGTGTAGAAAATAATTCAGTACCATGCAACAATGTTTGATAAGTGAATAATGGAGGATTTGGTTCAATTTTAAATGAAGCGATCCCCAGTTGGGTCGATGAATTCGCACTGCTGATGAGACCCAAACAGGTCAAAACAGCTGTCCAGTGCTTCCCTTCCTTTCAGTTCACGCTTCATTTGCTATACACACGACGAATTCACCTTTAAAACATTTGATAAATTCGACTTATATTTGCAGTCTTTTGGATTCTGTATAACCCACTTCGTTGTTCTTGGGAAATCATTGACTGAGACATGCGAACAACTGTGATACGTTCATTGCATTCGCAGGAAATTTCAGCCGGTAAATCCGTTGCGTGTAGTTGGTAATTTTAAATGTTCTTTTGAGTTTCATGATCCCGCCTGACCGTTATTTATCGATTTGCAATGCATTCTGTCTGAATCTCCACTGACTTTACGGCAGCTTGAAATGTGATAGTTTTTGTTCGATTTTGGGATATCAAAAGATCACATTTTGCGATGATCTTTGTTTGATTCACGATGGAATGGCCTATTCGGGTCATATATGGTATGCCGTGATCAGAATCAGTGTTTTAAATCTTACTAACCGGAGATAAGTTGTTTGACAGAAAAATAGTAGGTCATGTCTGTGTGTATGGATAATATTGTGGGACACGCAAGGGCATTGAAGCCTTTCTGTGAATGCCATATGTATTGGCGAATGAATCAATGGAATAAACTATTTGACGTTCTTTTTGTAACATGCCACCGGTGTTTAGGACTGTCTATGGTAAATGCAGACCTCCGACTGGCTGTTTTTAAACGCACATTGGATCGGAGGGGGGTTGTTCAACCACATGGGGATTGCTTACGGGGTTGACTGTAAGTGATGACTGACCTGCTTTGATCGCATTCCGGTGATCGTGTAGATAAGTCTTAACTTATTCTGACACGATGTTCCGTTTCGACCAAGCGAGACGTGATTACTATTCCCCTCAGTTCTCGTCAGTGCCAACTGAGATGTTTTTAATGCGTTCAGCCAAACGTTGGGTTTGTGACTGGTGTAAGAGGTTCCACGGGATCAAATTGGAAAATGCAGAATGTGGTCATTTCAACCGGTGGTTTGTTTTTTATCTGCAATGAGAAAACTTGTTTCGAAGACCAGCGGCCTAACACCTGCTTTTGGCTGAAGCCTGTAGACACTTACTTATTATTTCAGATACTGCGTCGCTTTTGAAGGATGTGAACCAGTTGTTGCCAGCGACCTCTGGCTGAATTTCTGTGATGACAGTGTACTGTTGTACAACCCGATCTGGATATCCATTTTCTGTGCAAATGGTTTTGATTCTCAGTTATCCCTTAAATGAATCGGGCGAAAGTTTCGTCCCCTTTCGCTTTAGGGGTAGAGAACTGTTGGTAACTTGTGTCCGGTCCTTCCCGATTCTGCGTTTTTATTTTATTTTCACTCACCCACAAAAGAGTGCTGCATTTGACTGGCAAATGATGCACCAAAAACGAATTTTTTTTATTATTATTGTTGTTGTTTATTTGATTATTTGAGAAAATACATTAACCTCTCAGTTTTTTTCTACTTGTGGTAAAGATTTAAAGGTGCTACCAGAAAAACAAATCCCGCAGATTCGCCATTAAAGGCCGGCTACTGCAGGGAGATGAAAATGCGGAAAGATAGCTGAGTGTGAAAGAAAATGGAAAAACAGGAAAAGTTGAAGCGGTTTTACTTGACACACTGAATAAGATTTTAGTCAAAAGTTAGAACATACAACAAGGTGTCCTGAAAATGGTATGAAGTGATTTCAGAGCACCTGGAATGACTGAGCCGTTATCGAGGGCAAAATAGTAGATGATAGAACTGGAACTACTGGTGAGTATATAGCACTAAAATCTATTAAAGCAGACTAACTGAGTGTGCTCAAATTACCCTAAACAAACAACGTCTAGAAAGTGGAAATTAAGCAAATTCACAGCCGCATTCACCGTAACTTTTGCGACACAATCAAGCAATAATCTGCACTCTTCCAAAGCTCTGGGCATAAGAAGACCAAACCCGATACCTTTTAGGAGAGAGCGATGGTGGCAAGTCTTTACAAGGATATACAAATTTTGAATGCATTTCACTGCAGAGTACGGCAACTTTTGCGTTCGCTACAGATTTGGCAGACGGATTAATGGTTTTGAGACTGTTTTTGCACCATCTTATATGAAATGCTCATCCCAAACTTGTTTCGCATGCTAAAAGTGCTACATACTCTCGTCCGTCAACAAAATGCGCAAATTTATTCTGCTTAAATTTAGTATAGTGCCCATCATACAGTTGAAGTCAGTTAAAACTACTTTCTAAGAGCTCATTGTAGCCCTGATGCCCCTGAATTACCTCAGGTCGAATCCTTTAACGTGGATGATTTTGATCACTGGACTTGTGATCGGACACTTCAAAGCTTAGTACCCTCCCTAACCGGGAGAAGGCTGTGAACTGTGTGCAGTTTCTTTTCTCTAAGATGTTGCACGAATGCTGCTGTTGCAGCGGTCAAAGACGAATCTAAGTATGGTTGTAGGTGAGGCTGCGTTCTAGTAATGCATCTCTACTGTTGCACGTGACTGTCATGCGTGCCGAATTTCGATCAAACATTTCTCAAAATCAATTACAACAACGGCACTCGACGGAGGAAGCCAGAAATTCGATTAACTTCAATTGGAGACGAACAGCTGCGACCTGATTGACTTCAGCAAAGATTAGTAACAGTAATCGGCCAGACCACGGAAAACAGAAGGGGGAATTTCGTTGATGAAACCAAATACGGCGAGATAACGGAAAACAAAGGTAACGGTTTGAATCCTTGATCACAACGTACTAATTAGATCAGTACCTCGAAACTGGAATGAGGTAGAGGAATATTGCCAGCACATGGCTCTCTAACAGTTTCTAATCATCGAATCGTTTCATGGCAGCTCATTTGCAAATTCGATCACTCAGTTTACTGTTTAATACTTGACAAATTAATTTAAATTGATTTCATTTGTTAAAATTCCAGTTCCTTTTATTTTTTAACACAGTGGCTGGAGTGAAAAGTGGTAATTTTCCATTAGTTTCCCTCATGATCAAAGACGACTTCTAACTATTGTAACCAACAAGATGCACCCCTAAGAAGAAGAGAAATTAGACCACTTTTTGAAAAAGAAACGCGTTAATCGTGCTTTTTTAAAGATGCATCAAAAGAAATCAAGTTACCCCAACAAAATAGTTGTGAGCTGTCAGACACTAGCGAGATGTATTCATTGGATTGCACTGAGTGTTTCACCATGCACCATTTGTTCATCGTAGACGGGGTATTATTGCTGTTTTATTATTCCTCGTTTATTATCACTTGATCCCAGCTGGATCCTTCAGATGCGTAGTAGAGGGATTTTGGTAGAATACGGTTCGGCCAGTTTTCGAGATTTTTGCAATAAATTGCGATGCGCGTGCCCCTACCGACATTTAATGACTCTCTTCAACCATTTTTAACACAACTTGTCACTCAAACCGATTTGTTTGCCTGGCTGGCACTAACTGACGGTTACATTTTCATGCCCGGCAATTACCTTATCAGTCACAATCCAGACCACGTAATTTGAATGAACCTCGCTTCTGCCAGTTGCCGATTTGCAAACAAGGAATTAATCGCGTTCGCACAGCATACGGAAGAAGCTCTCGATCGGCTTTCTGTTTCGCACTGATCTAATCACATTTGTTATAAAAACACACAAAATGTTTAAGATAATGAAGATGCGAAGAGTCCGAGTTGGATTGCGGATTTTCCAACCAATTATCTTACGAAAGATCACCTAGTGGAATTGTTGCAATAATGCTATTTTTATTGAATAAACAATTCAAATAAAGGGCCCCCATGTTTCTTTACCCATTTCCGAGTTTCCGTATGACTTTATAATAACGGATTATCGGCAAAAGCGATTGTTCAGTGTAAGCTTGATTACTGAATAGTAGTCAATTGAATAAACTGGTCCCGTAGCTTAACCAATCAAATTCAATCTTATCTTTTCCCAAACGGTTAGTTATGCCATAGCGCTTGACCTCAAGGTGCGGTGAAGTTAGTCACTGATCCTCCGCGGACTTTTGGTTCTTTACCTAAACAGGCTGACACAACCAATGTAGAAAGGGCTTCGCAATTAAGTGTGAACGGGTAGAGACAAGCACAAATGAAACTGTCCTCTTCATGCAGAATCAACTCAATGCAGCTGTCTAACCCGCGTTAGGATTTATCAGTACACCAAATGATACCGTGTGCATTGGTCACCGCCGCTGAGGGCTATATCAGGTAAGGTTAATGAGTAGTCCACTGCCGTGAGACCGGCCGAATAGCAAACATGTTTGGGCAGTCGGAGCAACATCCCCTTCTGCCCAGGTTCAAATCGAAGATAGTTAAGTAGGCATGCACGGTTGGTGGTTCTTTCCAAGGTTTTTTTAGTATATGTGGATAACTGAGATATTTATTTTTAAAGAAACCACATTTCCCATATCCTTCAAGTTATTTCAATAGCTGATAGCCCTGACCGATCATTCAGCGTCTGAGGAATAACCGAGTAGGATGAGTAGAATATTTTGAATTGAACAGTGTAAAACATGGATTGTTTTATTGCCGAATGTCTACGTTCGAGGGGTTATGTGGCGTCTTGCTTTGTGAGTTCTTTTCTGGTACTCCCTGATCAATATGGTATAGTACTCATTATTTCAGATGGTTCCGTTTAGTTATGCTAATTTCTCTACCAAAGGTAAATCAGAACAAATCATGATTATTCATTGTGTCACACAATGCACTGCATTTCTTTTTAAGTTAATCGGATGCACATTACCGAATTTCATATATGTTCCAACCGCCATATGCTTCCGATCAGGATTTTTCTCAAGAGGTCTGTCTTCGTTTCGCGGGAGCAGCATAGCAAACAAAGAGCATGTGTAGATTCTTATCAAAAGTAATTTCTATCTATTTGTAAACCTCGGGGAACTTAGCAATCAGTTTTCAAACGTCATTGCTGCATTTCTCATGCAAGGATAGCTTCAAGATAGCAAAAATATCTGTCTGGTTTAGCGATTTTAACTTTGAGTTCATTATTTTCCAGGTTGACAATAAAATATTTGCTGAAACAGTCACCGTTGAACGCAAGATATTTCGTATAATGTTATCAGCATGATTCTTCTCTTTGTAAACACGGAGATAACTGAGCAAGTCTGCTGGAGGAAAGCAGCTTTTGATTATTAACTCTCACGTTGTTGAACGTTTCACCGAATTACCTTGTATCTCTCGGGGTGAATTGGCTTAGTTTCCCCTGGATGGGTTTTAGTTTTCAGGACGTGGTGTTGTGTAACCGACTAATATGAAGAAACGCAGCATCACAATTATTGGGCGAAAGGAACACCGTACAGTGGGAAGGCTGTAAATAGGAGGGCTTTAAAGAGTTTGGGGCTTTACAGTTACATTTTCCGTCGTTGTTGTAGGTAGTCAATCTACAAACTTGCTAAATAGTTTCATTAGTATATGCATTATCCTTGTCAATCAGAACTGCTTTCATTTTCTTAACACAATCAGTTGTTGTAATCGATGTTATTACATCCTTCTCTGAATCTTCAGTGTCGCTGATTCCATGATTTTAAGTTGCCGAAAGTACATTTTTTTGAGGGTTTCACCGATGTTAATATTTCTTTCTACGTTTTGCTCTGAAAGTATATTAAAAAGTTATCCCCACGTGTTCAAAATCAAGAGAACGTATTGATGAATGATGTAAGATTTGAGCTGTCGAGTTTCTGAATTGCCACTTGTTCAATCGCTCAGTTGCCTGTATGGTGGTCGCGGAATTCAAATCCAAAAACTTACAATTATTCTCTAACAAACGCTACACAGGATGAAATATAAACGTCATTTGTAGGACGCTCTGAAATTGTTCTCGAATAGAAAAGCTCGCGGTGGAAGGGTGACTCAATTAGCATTGATTTAAGCTAAACAGGCATCCGAGTTGCATATTGTTCATGGAAACCTGAAACCAGAAGATTGAGCGCCAAGAGTTGCATTAGCACAAATTTTGACTGGATAAATCTGTTGTGAACTATTGAATAACTGGCTATCTCTATCTCTGCTTAGGATGACTCAACTGTTTCGTTTCAGTTTGGAACGGTAAAATGTAATCTTTTATTTGAAGTTTATTTCCCTTCATCAAAAGATTTAATTTATTCTTTGCCTAATTATCCCGACTATCAATCTTTATGCAACTTCCATCATGCGACTGTAGATCGTTGTTCAGAATTACCCCCCCCCTCAATTTTGTCCATAATCTGCGTTTAGCCAACTGGAATTGTATCACTTTGGCCATTGAATTGGATAAAGTCTGCAGAAAGCGGATCTTGCAAACGTTTTCACCATACCCATAAGTGAATAGAACAAATTTAAAACTAGGTTCCCATGCCAGACCGGGAAAAGGCGTGAGATGAATCAACTTATACTTTATATTTGACCGCCGTTGATCCCGAGAGAGACTGGATAGAATGAGGTAAGCTTATGGAGTGAAGTATGGCGTTATTTGCCTCGGACAAAATGTACTCATCCACCACCTATACCTCGGACATCATTCACGGTCAAATTTGTAGCGCGTATAGACATTTCTCTACAAAGTATGCACTGAATTTGAGTTTTAGCCTCGGTATAGCTCGTTACTTAATCACTGACATCGACGAGTTTTAAGGTTTTAACTCTGAATTTCTTGCACAGAAGTTGTTTTCAATATCATTGATCCATACAACCAGCTCACATATGGGTTATTAGAATACCATCAGTATCGAAAAACGATAGCTGTCGCGGAAATGTTACCAATATGTTCAATCTCCTCCATGGCTGACGCGTGTAAACAAACATAATATATATAAAGCACATCGGGTCGATTAGTTATTGCGAACAGACGTGAATAAGCTAACAAAGGTTACTAAATATACAAAGGAAAGGTCAAACCCATGATAACGAGGTTGATTGCATCAAAAACGTTTGCGCACACAAAAATGCGGGAAATTTATTCGGTTGCCAAAAGTTTTGCAATGCAATAATGTAACTCTGTCTTGGTGTCACGAGGTGTCTTGCAACACGTGATCCCGGGTTTCTTATATTTCCCCTGACCACCGACTATCGGTTGCGCGAACACTTTCGGCAATAACGATGGAATGTGTTTCGTCATCCGTTGTGTTAGCTTACGGTTTGTTCTGCCCACGCATGGGTCACCGCAACTGCAGGTAAACTGATATGCAGTGTGTGAGACAGAACCGATTGGCCAGTGCAGTTTGGTCAAATATCGCTTTCGATTAATTATTGACCAGAAAGTTTCAAAACAAACAATATGTTATATGTTAATTACATTCAAAAGACATCCACCTTACTGTGCTTTCCTCTATTTGGTTTTTTAATTCGCCGATAATTTTGCAAGTATTCGGATGAGTTTTACCCATTTGCGAGTATTTATCACAATTATATTTCAAACCCCGTAGAATTGTGATATGGATAGATTATTATTATGTAATCGAGTTGTATTGAGGGACTTCAATCTGGGCAAAGTTCAATCAGTGGATTGGATAATTTTTGGACTCAAATCCGTTACGTGGTGATCTCTTCTGTACGTCTCGTAAACTGCAATCACCAGGCAAGTCCATTGAGCCATATCATGTCCAAATCGGGCATAGTAATTGCAATGTGCGTTAAAAAGGGGTGTAGGTTTATCACCAGAGCTGATTAGTGACAACAAACTTGTGGAGTGTCATTAGCAAATCCAGCAGTCGGTGTTCGGGGTTCTAATGGGACGCCAATGACGCAGTCAGTTAGACGGGCACCGTAACCAGCACGAGGAGAGAGATGAATGATGAAACTTCCGGTTGGCGAATGGCTGGCTTCTAGTCGAAAGCAGTCTGATGGCCGGATGTGTGTGTGTGCTATTTTGTCTCTCACTTACAATCGATACTGACTCGCTAGTGCGCATAGTTTTGAACATCATTTGGTGCTTTCATAATCCGATCTTATTTTAACTTTCGTTGAGGAATCCCGTCTAGATAAGTTTGTAAAACCATTCTTATCATAACAACTTCAGAGGTTTTTAGTCCTAAATTATTACAAAATCAATTAATACCATGGAGAAATTGTTGAACGAAAGATGACATTGTGATTCGTAAGACTTTGTGCACGTAGGAGGTGAAAATATGTACGTATGTGTATACACGTACGACTCTACATTCAAATAAATTGCAAGCATCTGAGTGACCAAAACATTTGTCGAATACACGTTTCACCCTATTCACAAAACCCAATTTTATAGCTTATCAAATGTAGCAGAGAAAGAGCAATATAACTGTCGATGAAGAGCTTTCTGAAGAGAATGAATTCTACTAAAGAGTTGGTCCGTGATACATCTTACTGTTTGCATCTCACTGACTACAGACGTACAAGCTTCTGTTGTCATATTTTCAGTAAGCAAAATGTGGTAAACGAGTACGGCTTGACCTCACTCGCACGAAATTTTAGTACTGTTATAAATTTGGTATATCCATGAACACAGCATAAAGCTTAAATTTTACTGGTGCCATGCTCGTGATATGGAGAGTCATTTTTTCAGTGCATTCGGTTACCACTGAATTGACATCGGTTCAGTTTTTTGCTACTATGGAACAAGCAATAGTATGGGCTGGTAAGTTATGCTGTAAGTCTCATCGAGTTGAACACTGTACCCTTATCTTTTGGAACGTCCTCGCATCTCATTTTTGCCTATTTTGATATTGACTGCTGTGTGAAATGAACCTCAGCAGCTGTCTGATTGAACACAACACTTATACAGTAGAACAAGTCGTATTACGTCCATTTCCGAACTTGATCAAGTAAATGGATTCCTAGGGTCTGCAGCACTCCGTTTTATGTACAGTTACAAATTTAAATCATACACTGAATAATCTTGCAAGTTTACAACTATACTTACAATACCCGCGTGACTCTGTTGCGCTGCTTGAACGACGGGCCATATCATGACACAGTCTCTGAGTTCATCAGCTCATTAGATTTCCACACGTATCGTTCCGACTACATCTTACAAGACAGGGTCAAAATCAGAATCAGCCAACTTCCCAACTCTTCTTTATTTTATCTTCCGAAATCTTCCAGTAACTTTAAATGACACGTTGCACATGGGATAGTGAAACTTCTCACCTGCAACATGAGGTATATAATCCGATTGTACAGGAGGATGAAAAAATCGAAAGTTCATCGGAGGTGACCAAGACATAGTCATTGTTTACACGGTGAATGCTTGGATCAGCCTATTTGGTTTTTCACAGGCACCAGACACTGTTGCTGATATTGGGTGTGGATTTCACCTCATGGGAGATCGTTAATTTCCCACTAGCTGAATGCATTAAAATGGTATGGAAATGTCTTTCATTTTCTTTTTTTTCATTTTACTTCCTTTTATTTACTATACAAGGATACAATTTTCAGGAATGTGGCAAGCGACCAATCACAGGGCTGCCATTCAGTACACAATGGGGATTCGAACACACATTCCCCAGAATGATGATTTGGTGATGTTACCACCGGGCCACCACCGACAAACAGCACATGCAGCTGTTTCGTCCTGTTCGGGATTCGCCAATGACATGCGGACACTTTGACTAAATGCCTACCTATTGTGTGAACTATTCATTTATGAACAGTACCAAGTCCTATCACGTATTGGCTTCAACATGAAACCTGTGGAAAACTGCATTTACGCAGAATATTCTGATAGATCCACTTTGTTTGATCAAATTTTCTTCCGCGATTGGGGTTATAAACTTCCTGCAAGACGAATGGTTATTTTCTGTGAAACATTCAATCATCCCAGACACAAATAACACGTGGAAGTACAATCCATGAAGCAGGTTGCCCATTCAAAAACCATGTACAGATGAGATTGACCATGCCATAGAGTCGGAATACCGAGCCAACTGAGAGGTACCGTGCGCGCACGGTTTTCAGGTTCGGCACTGGGTTTTCAGACGATGTAAATAAAATACCACAAGATCGAAATTATTCCACCAAACAAAATTACACAAGATGAGGATGCAAGTAGGAATATGATCTCGTTCATCAAGGAAAAGGTGGCAACATGGGTGATTTTCATTTCTTGAAGTCAGCAAACAGTTCCAACCTATTGTGTAATAACATGCATTGACGTTCTTCACTGAAATCCAATTCCCTTGGAGCTGGAACCAGGATTGTCCTGACGAATTGAGAAGCGTCCTTGCACTCGTATTATCACGATTTGATAATAGATCACTTGGTTCAACAAAAAACTAAATTTATCAAAAAAATAGTGACACAGTTGATTGTCCCAAATGGGTATTTTCAGACAGAATTCTCATTGACTTATAGAATACACTCAGCGTTACGTCAATTTTGACAAGCATCTCTATTGTATTGCATATTGCGGTCACCAGTACATGCAAATCCTGGGGGTGTTAAACGACATACATAAAACCTTTGTCTTACGGATTTCCCCTAAGATTCCTGCTAAATTATACGAGTTTAATTGAAACTGATGCAATGAGTACGTGGTAAACACGTGTTGTTCTCACACAAAGCAAGTGCATAGATACCATGGATCGTCGCACAGCATGAAATTGCTTGTAAAACATGTCAGTAAAACTTATGAGCAGACTTCCAAACTTCTTCTTCGAATCTGTTTGCTCAATTTTGATGCACGTTTGAGACATCTGCTGTCGCTTAATGCGTTTTGTGCTCCTCTGCGAAAGATTAAAAATAACTGGAACTATTTTATCACTGAAGTAAATACAGCGATTCTGAAAACCTGTTTTTGGAGTGATTGTTCCCATGGTTNCATGGTTTCACTTCCTAAATTTCATGTCGCCAAGTGTTGTTTTTGCGGTGAAGCATTCTGTAAATAATGCTTTTGTTTACTGAACTACGCCGAGGCACTAATCATTCAAAATTGCCATCCCCCAAATAAGTAAACAGTGTGAATCGCTTATCGGTATGGCGCTACCTTGGTTACAAATGCGTTTGGTGAGCAATTCTGACGCCACTCTTTATCCGCCTATCGTTCGTTTATTTCAGATCATATGTTGATCACATAAACTGCAGTATGCACATGTACAGATGCAGCGAAATGATCCTGTATGGTTTGTGCAATCCTGTGATTTTGGGCTCTCCACTCAAGCTTTTATTGACCATTAAAGTAATAAGCAAGATTTGAGGTGGCAAATCTTAGTCTTTATGCCTTCAAAATCTGCATCATCCTCGACAATCAGATAAAACGACATTCTGGTCCCACGAGCTCCTTGCTTCATTATTTTGATAACTATCTGAAAGAACAGCAAACAGTCCCCGAATAAACTTCATTTGAAGTTTAACTTTGAAACTCACTGGACTTTCGTTTTTCTACGTTATTTATAGATCACTATTACTCAATCTTGTTTATCTAAGAATCTCTAACTTGTGAAAGCATTTTCTTTAGTCATTTCATAAAGGGACATATGTGGGTGACAGCAATAACTTGGAATAACATATAGAGCCCCTCCATTCAAACATGTTGCATGCCCTTTATTATCTATGTATCTTCTGCTCAAATGGCTTTATCTTGCAGATCAAGACTCCATATCATCAAAGAGGTGCAACCGGAACAATTCGAAAAAGTTGGTATATTATTTGCGGAGTATAAAATACAGTAATTATGTGTGGAAAAACTGGAAATACTTGCGAAGGACTTTTTAAAATTTATCACCTGTTCTCTACTGAGGGCGACGTTTCTTATTAGTGGGAATCTCCCTAAATGATTCGCTTTACACTGAATCCCGTATTTCCAAGCATTTCGCGATTCTGATATGGAAGAAATCGTGTCTTGCCACTTCAGTTGGTGAACAATAAAGAAATTTTACTTTTGGTTTATACGGGCTTGTTGAAAAAGATTCCACAATGCATTCCGAATGCGAAGCCGTGTGCAGTGCCAATTTAGGTGCGCACATCGGCTTATCGTATTCGTGGCTTTTTGAGAGTAAGAAACTCATATGGTACTGCGCTTGGGCAATTTTTCTCAGTTAGGCTACCATCCATCTGGTTCGAAAATGAATGACTTAGTTTACAATTTCTCCAAATCCCTAATGAGCTAGCTGATGACGCAGTATTCTGTGCGTGCACGACAGACTAACGTGATGATTCAATGGATATTGGGATGCAATTAAGGAAACAAAAATCCACGCATTCCGTTGTGTATGTGGTTCACGTATAGAATAGCCCTTCGTGATAGACTACGGTGATTCATTCGCAAATTGATTCATCATGTTTCACTTCGCCCCGGATATCGTGAGGGAGTGTCTTCATTCAGCTGTGCATACAGACAAACACGTTAGGTATCCGAACGAGCTAGTCTATGAACGGATGAGGTTCGTTTGTTTTTGTAAGCGTTCACTGCCCTTTTCGGCCAAGTTATTCGATTCAGGTTTATTTTGAACAGGAGAATGCTTTTAGCAATCATAGTTCAGCATATGATCGGAATAGTTACAATAAAAACATTTATACTGAGAGTACACATAAACTGAATGAATAAATTTAGTACCGAATTTGGCTAATATATATTACTCAGAGGCAATTATGGACTGTTGAAAATTAAACTTTGTGCTCCATACCCTTTTCAACTTAAGATCTCCGAAAATCAATTTAAGATGTCACAACATAAATTTAAGATGTCCGAGTATCAAATTAAGATGTCATGTTGCTATGTGCATAGTAGGATAGTGCGGTTTCCCGGTTGTTTCTTACCGTCTTGTACCTTTTGTGATGCTCTTGCCGTCACATCTAGTCCATCCTTGTGGTGAAGGCACGCCTGCTGTGAAGTAGCCACTCCACAAGCACTGATGATATCACCTCGCCTGGTGATGAAACATGTGGAAACAAATTGCCAAGCTCGGCGAACAGGCGAAATGGAAATCAGTTCACCCGAGCTACGAGAACCAATTTTCAATATTTTGTCAATGTGTGATTTCTCGCTCGGGTTAGCTGGGCAAGCACCAGGTCCCTTTCTGCGGCTGAACTATCCAAGCGACAGATTAATGAACCCGATCGGTTGTGTGATCACCGGGTAGGCATAGTCGGTGAATTGGATGCTGCTTGGGGGTTGGTAGAGAATCACTACAGGAGAATCAGTTGCGGAACCATATGTCATGTGGGTAATTTGGAATGGAGAACCTTTGAGAGATGACAACACAGACCAACATTTGGCTCGTGTTGGATACACGTACTTTTTTTCTTAGTCCGTTCGGTAAACGGATAATAAAAATAAAACTTGTCTTTCGGACGGACCACAGTATTCACTAATAAAGGCCAACGCAAAACTCCTCTTGGAGGTTTACTAACCGGCTTTTTCACGTTGAGCAATCTTGCTAACTATCGATGGAATAGAATTGCGAAAGAAAGAAAGAACAAATATTACGGAAAATTGCACATTTATTTTATAAAAGTTGGTTAATATGTTTTCCATCCTGCCGCTTGCATAGCAAACTACGGAGAAGATACTTCTCTTCCACCTTCGGAATAGTAGCAATTGTACTACTTTCGCACTTCGCGGCGATACCCTACTGTAGCTTGTCGATCGCTTTTGATTTTCCGAAATAAACTATTCGCTTCATACACGCCCACATAAAGAAATCCAAGGGAGACAGATAAATTGAATTTGGGATCCATCCTTCTGATCCTCTTTAGACTCTCCATCGGTAGTTAAATTCCTAATCGAGGGAACGTCTCAACACCAGAGAACTTGTTTGGAAAACCCCTTTCATATCTGTCCAGCTCTTCCTCTCAACACCAAATAAACCCAGATGGTTCTTGTTTACGAGACCCATCGTTTATCACTCAGCGCTTTCCCACCAAGGCCATACAATCAAAAGTTATAGGATTTTCAAAGTTGAGATTCCTTTTTACTTAGCGCATTCAAATTCCGCGCACTCTATCAGATTGGTCAACAAGCTGCCTTAGCTGGAACCTTGAAACTTTAAATTTAGATGTAAGGTGTGTTTCCGGAACACATACGAGACCCTACTTCAGTTATCTCCCCGTGCTCTCCTGATCCAACCTCAAACTCATGCTTCNNNTCCTTGACTGGATTCCGGTCAGTAGCCGTTTGTGCGCTGTACGTCTCAATGGTTCGGCACTGGTCAACAACTACAGAACTAAGCGTCAATGCTTATTCGTCGTATCTGCGTATGCACCAACCGATTGCAGTACCCTTGAAATCAAGGATGAATTCTACAAGTATCTTTCTCAACTACTCTAAAGTGCTCGATCAACGGACGTCGTACTAGTCGCCGGGGACTTCAATACTCAAGTGGAATACTTGGACAATTCAGACTCAATGGATATCGGTAGCAAATCAACGAAGCTATGCAAATTTGTTGCAAGCTTTTCTGGACAGCTTAGATGCCAGTCTAGCCCTGTTCGGTATTCGTTTCGCATCTTCATAGTGTGAAATTTTACTTCATCTCACCCGGTGGGCACATCATGGATGAAGTGTTAGCTCGCATACAGTAGGCTCGGTTGGCGTTTGCCAACTTGAGACATTTTTGGTGCCGTCGTGACATCCAGTTGTCTTTGAAGTGTCGAGTGTATGCTGCGGCGAGCGATGTTCGAGGCTCAGTGCGAAAGTAGTACAATTGCTACTATTCCGAAGGTGGAAGAGAAGTATCTTCTCCGTAGTTTGCTATGCAAGCGGCAGGATGGAAAACATATTAACCAACTTTTATAAAATAAATGTGCAATTTTCCGTAATATTTGTTCTTTCTTTCTTTCGCAATTCTATTCCATCGATAGTTAGCAAGATTGCTCAACGTGAAAAAGCCGGTTAGTAAACCTCCAAGAGGAGTTTTGCGTTGGCCTTTATTAGTGAATACTGTGGTCCGTCCGAAAGACAAGTTTTATTTTTATTATCCGTTTACCGAACGGACTAAGAAAAAAAGTACGTGTATCCAACACGAG